>JADLZL010003489.1:0-63385 GCA_015844335.1 Chrysopogon serrulatus
TGCACTGGGGTTTCGTTTGTGGTAACTCCATAAAGCACCTGTAGCTGCCATTCATGTAGGGTGGAGATTATGCGGCTCAGCTGGAAAGGCACAACTTAGTGATACATATTCATGTGTAGTGTGAAATATTGATATTCAATCCAACATAATAGATAACAACAAAATGCAAAAGGTACAAGCTTATTTGCAGTTGGTGAAATATAGAAAGTTTAAGTCGGTAGGAAAGGGCAGCTGACTAAGAGTCAAGTCTGATACATGCACTTAAAGATAGATTTAGGGAAGGCTATGCCTATCAAATATACATTATCCACACTTTTCTTATGCCTTTTGCAAATTCACTCCCACATAAGATTCTTTGGTATGTGGCAAGCCATCATTTTATTCTTAATGTTTCCATATAAGCTTTGTCTTTTACAGTATTCATGGTTACAGCCTGATTCATATACTGAGATATTACTTATTCAATGTACAACAACATATGCAGGGGTAGGACTTAGAAACTTCAGTTTCTAGTTTTTGAAGGTATTTAGCCTTGGTTTTGCTTAGTTTATAAAACTTATAGCTAAGAAGTGGTCTTCTAAAGTCGATTAATTTGCCGGTATAGTCCTGGTCATCCATGTGCTTCTAAAATCAATTTCATACCTATGTTAGGTAGGGTGCACAATGAACTATAACCTTCAAGGTTAATTGAGAACTTTCTTTGGATAAAATTGTACTTGAAACATTTTAAGTGGGGCATAGTAGGCAATTGGTTATATGTTTTTAAACATAAGTCTAATTCATTCCATACAAGATTAACACATATTGCGCAAGTAAAAATTACAAGTAAATTGCAACTAAGAATATTAGAAGCATTTTACACGTAGGGTATCAAAATAAGGGCCCTCCAAACAATCGGCGAGGGCGTGAGAGCATGAAAGCCAGGACCGCATAGTAGCAAAGCAGCGACTGCCAAGGCCGATACTAACTCACCATCCGTCCGAGCCTCCCACTGCGAGGCCTCGGACGGCTCTACTAACCAGATCCCGTCCAGAGCTACGGCCGAGGGCCTCGGAAACCACACCGAGCCCTCTACGTAGACACCTCGTGAGGCCTCGGACGAGCACCGTCACGTCACAACCCTCACCAGCGCTCATGATGCGTTATCCTCCACGATTGGAGGCCATGCACGCCAGCGTGGGGAGCACTGTACCCTAACCTTTACGCGGAACCAAATTAAGCGGCTTTCGAGCGCCCAGCGCCCGCGCCGAGGGGGCGTCATCGATGTCATTGCCAGCGAGCGAGCCTATTTGCCAAAGCATAAGTGAAAAATCACTAAGCTAAGCAGCGGTATGCAGCCATTATAAACCCGGTAGTCCGAAAATCTCGAAGGATTTCAAAGCAAACATCATCAACAAGATCGATATAGGTTTAAGCGTCACCATTCACATGTTACAACATTTGCAAATAGTTCAACAACATCGGAAGTGACGGAAATAAAAGTTATTACAAACCAAGTTCTTCAAAAAGTAGCGGAAACAATATAGTTTTTAGCTCAACCCACACACACAGTTTTAAAAGTTTAATATAATGCCGGCGAGGTCTAAAAAAATAAAGCAAGTGGGAGAAATAGTAAAGAGCGACCATTGCCCAAGGTTTCTAGTCCAGCGGAAAATAGACGGGTTCCCCAATACCACCATGGTAGGTATGGCCATACGCACAAACAACAAGGGGAAAAACCCGAGAATGATGAAGAATTTTATGGCTGAGCTCCCAAGCGACTCAAAATAAAAGACTCAAAGGGTAATAGCCGAGGCTTTATACAGGGGGATAACTTGGCTCTTTTTGAGGAAGCGGTAAGTAACATTAAAAGTGATAGCTTCAACTTAATCATTCCCTATTTATGCTAGGTGAGCTTTTATACTATGCATCATTTTAGTATATTAGTCATGATTAAACAAGCAAGTGGTGACCATAATAAATAATAGAGCAACTCATCATCATCATCATCATCATTCCATTAGCCATTTCCATAATTACCCCTACGATGGTGCGCGACTCCAAGTCAAAGTGTTCCATTAAAGGCGATGGCGATTGAATGGAATTACCAGCGGGCACCGGGGTATTCCTCATACAAACACACTCACGCAGCGAAGTGAGCTATAGATCACCGTGGCGTATCAGGAAGAAAAACAAGCGCAGCGGGAACTTCGCGCCAGAACCACCATACCCGAGGGGACGCCCGCATTTGCCTTATGCGGCCATCGCTGGACCTCGGACTTACTCTTCGGCGCCCACGTGGTCCCCATCCATCTCCAATACGGTGCCGACGGTCGAGAGCCGGCTGGACAGTGTTAGGCCCGGCGGTCGGAAGTGTGCTTATCGTACCCGGCTAAGTATGAGGCATCGTTCAACATAACTTGCAGGGGTACATCAGCGGTGCGATTACGCTTAATGCGTACCGCAGGCCGGATTCACTGGTCCCGGCAACCCACAAGACTCCGTCAGGTCTCCAATTATCGACCATAACCATCGGCAGATGATATCAACATAAGCTTTCCATCAATCACAAGTAACCACCTATACTACGTGGATGGCGAAATCCGCAGGCTTACCCGTCTAAACAAGCTAAACATAATACTGTACTAGACTAGCGGGGGTATCAAGGTGGATAATCAATGGTAAAAGCAAGGATATAATACATCAGCGGTGTCACACAACTTCTATGCCAATACAACAATCATAAAAGCATAATTAGTACGTTAGAAAGCATGGGTGAGGAAATGCTGCGGTGCTTGCCTCGAGCAGTCACTAGCCGCAATGATGGGGTACTCAGGTGAATCCCGCCCGACCTCTGCTCCTTCTTGTGGAACCTCTATTTGGGGCTCCTCACGGTGATCTGCTCGTCTCCAGCCCCGGAGGTCTCCTAGCGAACTTGTATGATGCGATGCACATGCATAAATGCGATCAGGGCCGCGTAGCAGGCTCATGGGGCTGAAGATGTGTGTAGTCCATGACGGTAGTGCGCCATACTGGCCGCTGCATTCATTGTGTGCATACCTCTTCTCTAAACACTTAGAAGTGCATAAAAAGAAGTGGTGTGTAGGCACACACACACACACATGAATAAAAATTACTACTATTCACCAGCCAACCATCACATTTCAGTTATAGTACGGTATTACATGACCAGCAAGCATAACATGATTAAAGTGCACAAAGTAATATAGAACACTGCTAAACCATTAATTCAAAAGCTTTATCATTTCATGTGTGAATAAATAGGCTTGAACTGTGACCTCTGTCTAAACAGTCCAAAAAATCTACAAAAATTACAAAAAGCTACTTCATGCTAAAAACAAGGCCATGATAAAATTTTCATCACATTCATCAAGTATATCACCTACACACAAAAAGATTAAAGCAGCAGGATAAGAAATGCACATTTTCACAACTTTGTACTATGAGAAAGTATCAAACAATAGATTTCATATTTTTATCTAGTACTCCTTAGCACAGAGCAGTCACCAAAAATTACCAGGGCATAATTCCTCATAATTAATTTGTAAAAATCATTTAGAATCAGTCAGAAAATGCATTTAAATCATATTCCAATATTTTTGTACAGTAGATGCATGACATATATTTTCCTAGAAACTACATCACAAAACAAGTCTAACAAAACACAAATCATATTTTTTCAGAGCATTCTACAATTTATTATGCATTTACTTTCATCGACCATTTAAGCATTTAAATAAATCTACACAGTAAAAATTACCACAAAAAATTGCATTATATTTTTTACTGGATAGATCTACTCATTAGAAGCCTAACAAAATAAGTCTCACCAGATTTGGATCTACATTTGTCCCGTGGATACAATTTAAAAAGCATTTAAAACAATTTACGGAAAACATTTAAATAAAAGGGCGAAACCTAAAGTTCATGGGCTCGGTCCATTGGACGAGAGCATTGGCGTCGCGGGCCAGGTCAACCGGGCCCAGTCGGTAGTAGGCGAGGAGAGCAATGACAGAGCCTAGCTTCATGCGGTGGCCGGCTTGGCGAGGGTAACCTTGGGTGTGCTCCCATTCATGGCGCCTGGCCCCGGTGTCTTTGGTGGTAGCGGCTGATGTGACCAAAGCTTGGCCCGGCTGGCCCGTGGCTTGTGGCGTTGGCGCTGGTCTGGCTCTAGCGTCTACGGCCCGCGGCTGACGGCGGCCGGTCTTGTAGCCAGATGCTTGGCCGGAAGTGGAGGCGGCAGCGAAGCTATCGGGGGTTGAGCACCCGGGTAGGCGAGCCACGGCGTCTGGTATGGCGGTCGGCCGGCGGGCCTTGGCGAACTCGCGGCTGGCGGTGTAAGGCCGTCGGACCAACCGACCCCAGCGGGAGGCGGTAGCGGCTTTCCTAAAGGTCCTTAGTCTTGGCGGCGATGGCGAATATGAGGCGGTGGTGGGTGCTTGGCGGCTTAAAGTGACGCGGTGGCGATGCTCCGGCGTACGTCTTGGCGAGGAAGATGGCCAAAATTGGCCCTCGCGCTGGCGTCTTGGCAGCAATTTGGAGGTCTTGGCGGGTAGTTCCGCGGCGGGGCTTTGTGGCCGCCGAGGGTGGCGGTGGAGGCGCTGCGCCCGGCATCGCTTCAGCGGCTTTGGTAGCGGCTAGCGGCTTGCTGGCGTGTCGGCTGGCGTGGTGAGGGGAGGCGGCGGAAGCGAATGGGCGGTGGAGGAGGGAGGGCGTGTCGGGGCCGGGGTGTTGGCCGGTCGGGCGGCCGGCGTGGGCCTTCGCCCGGCGCCGCGGCGAGCGCGTGGTAGCGTGGCGTAGCCCGGCTTTCTGCCGCTGATCCGCGGTATAAGCGTGGCGGGAGGCGTTGGGCGAACATGTGGGCGGAGATGAGCCAGCGACACACTGGTTTAACGGTAACCCATTTTCTCTTTTTTGAAAATTTGAATTCAAACTGAAATGCAACCATTTGACAAATTTAAAAGCATTTCATGAAAAGCTCCAAAAAAAAAAGTTGTAAGAAATTTAAACCGAACAACTTTCATTTAAAAGGCTCACTCCAAATTCCAAATACATTTTGAAATGCAAATTCATTTTGAATTTAGAGGCATAAAAAGATTTTTCTATTATTTTTCTTTGCTCAAAATACCAAATCTTTTTGCAACAAAATTTGTTAAATCATTTTAAAATCTTGGGCACATGGATCAAACCACGAATCAAGCATTGCAAGTAATAAATTAACAAGCAATAGATCAAGCGATTAATTAACAACAAAACAACACATGAAATGACAAATGCATTTAGATTAAATTAAATGCTTGATGATGCTCATGTCATGCTAATGAATGATTAGAGATTAATTAATCAAAGCCTAATGCAATGCCAACAGCGAGGTGTAGCAGTCATCCTAAAATGCGAGTGGGTTAAATTTTGAGCGCCCGGTCGAACGATCCCTCAGGGTTTTTGAGCGGGATGAGCGGCGATTACTGGCGGCTCTCTCACATTGCCAGCATTCCAAATGCGGCGGCAAGCTTTGAGGCCCTCAGGAGCGCCCCAGGCTGGAGGTAAGTCAAAGCTACGACGCGCTATGGGGAATTGAGATAAAGCCCACGGCCTCTTATCAACCTGAGGGGCCGGCCGGAGTCTACCGTTGTCGAGGATAAGGGGAACAACTCTACCGGTACGTGACCATGCTCTCTGATGCAGCCTTTGAAGCTTGGGACCTCACGGCATAGGAAAGGTGGCGGGGCTCAGGGCCTTTCCGGATCAAGGAAGAGAGAAGCCTGCTTCCATGTACATGAGCACTCTTTGGCAAGCCTACCCTCCCTTGCGGCTATAAAGAGGGCGGGGCTTCTTGACGACATAGGCTGTCTTGAACGCACATACGAGCGATCTTGGCACTTGCCATGATCATTTCGAGACTTGGGACGGCTCCCTCTACTCCTTTCGCTTTAATACGCCACACCTACAAACACTTAGGTGCAGAAAATACAAGTCTTCCTTGTGTTCTTCTTGCTTCTCCGAGGTTGGGGACGCACCACAAATTTACTTGGTACTAGGACCACGGTTTTTAGCACCGATGATTGAAGGCGGCCGGTAAGGGGCTGTGCTTGTTTTCACCTTTCTTCTGCCAAAACTCCCGGGCCGACAACGGAAGGCGTCTGGGACGTTTCAAACCCCAACTTCCCTCAGCCTGGCCATTTGGGCTGACGTAAATGATCGGTCGGGGATCGAGGATTCCTTAATCGCCCCAGGCACCGATGCATTTATGGAAGCTCGCTTTGCGCCCGAGTCCGAGGTCGCCGGCGAGCTCCCGTGGCCGAATCCGCAGGCTGTAGCAGGAGGCAAGTAAGCGCCGCGCGTACCCGCCATTACTCGGCCAGTGCGTCGCGCGCCGAGATCTGGAGCAGGATGTGGCAGCGTTGCGGTTAGGCGTGGAGGCCGTCCTAGCATACGCGACGGCTCCGCCCACCACGTAGTTAGAGCCCCTGCGCCAATACCCACCTTTCCACGTCTGCCCAGCGGCGTTGGTCTCCCACCGGCAGGGAGCCTACGGTGAAGCTCCCGACCACCGGCAGCGCTTACGCTGAGATGGAACCGCGTCTGCTCCGGCCGGCGTCCTACCCACGATACCGAACGCAGGGCTAGGTGGCGTGGCTACTCGGTCCCTTCGTCCATGCAATACGGCTACGGAGCCGAGCCCGTGGGTTTATGCAACGTAAATGCGCCGGGTATCGACTTCGGACTCGCCGGGGCGACGCCTCTGACGACCAGCGAGAGTGCTTCCACGTGGAGATCATTGATCACCGGCGTGATAGCGGCGATAGCGGCGGCAGCGACCCGAGGATAAATAACCCGAACGCGCCGCAAGGCCGGCTCCAGCGAGTATGGCCTTTCCGGAACCCAATGGCGTCTAGCCCCACGGAGCCGGGAAGAGCGGCGGTTTCCGGCGGCGCATGGGACCCCGAGGGTAGCGTCCGGCCGGTGGAGCAGCGGCGCCCTGCTCGGCGGTCGGGAGCTTTGGGGACAAGCAGGCATGGCGTCTTCGCTGCGGCCGAAGATAGCGTTCGGCGTGAGCACGCCGCGGCGTAACGGCTTGGTACGCGGCAATGGCGCCGAATGTCAGCCGTTGAATCGTCAGCGACAAAGGAGGGCGTCCCCATGTCCCGGCGTGCAACCCGGAAGCGTCCGCGGCGGCGGCCGCCTCGCCCGGCGTCGCGGGCCATCACGGTGGCGGACCGAAGATGAGATCGCGAGGGCTACGCCGAGACGGCTAGCAGATCAGCGGGCGAGCTGCGGCCTCCGGCATGGGAACGCGGAAGGGGCCGAGGGGCGATGAACCCCTGCATACGGCGAGGCCTCGTCCATGGGATCGTCAGCGAGGCGGTCATGGCGGCATCGAGGACAATCGCTGGCGGCCACCGATGGCCGGCGGCGCACACAACATCATCAACAACACTACGAGAGGCGGAACGCGGAGGACGCCCGGCACGGCCCGCGTAGAAGCGGCGAGCCGCGGCGGCGGCGAGGACCGCCGCGATGCCGATCTGGGGCCGGTACCTTCAGCTGGGGAGATCATAGCGCCGGTTTCCTTTCGGTTCCGCCAGTAAGCCAACCTCACCAAATACTTCAGACGAACCACAGGGTGTGGCTCAACGACTACCGCCTAGCATGCCCGGCTAAGGCGGTCTTGTTTAACGATAGGCTCATCATCATGACCTTAAGCTTCATCGGGTAGCTTTCGGCGCTGACTTGGGCTGGAGCATCTTCACGCCCACGATCCAGCGGCGGACCCGTCGGTCCAAGGTTTTTCGTGGGGAACTTCGAGAACACCGCGTCGCCTTGGAAACTCATGGGATCTCCACCGGTAGCGCCCGAAGCACGACGGGCAGCTCAGAGACTTCATTTGGCTACCACGAGAAGAAGTGCCGAGCGCCGCGTGGCGGCACGCCATCATCGGCATTCGCTTGGCGGCTTGCGACTTACCAGGCTTCAGTCCATGAGCCCCGGTGAAAATGCCTACCAGCCAACGGTGAGGTGGCGACAAACTTCGCCACCTCCGGGAAGGCGTGGGGCAATTTTCGCCGCGCCAACAACAAAGGAAGCGGAAGGAAGCGGCCTTGAGGACCATCCGCGCTTAGAAACCGCAGAGAGCGGCAAGGGAAGAAGAATAAGAAGGAGGGGCTAGAAGGGCGACATAAATGTAGCGACGTCCTTGAGCGAGGCCCCGAGAAGACCGGCTGTTGTATACTCATGCGCATTTCCCCTAGGATTCCCCGTCAAGCACACCATGGGGAGTGTGACTTGGCGTGCAAATTCGAAGCTACCCCCGCCCGAGGACAAGAGGAGGAGGAAGAAGCAAAGCGAGGGGGTTCCACGAGATCCATAGCGTCTTTATGGTCATCGAGAAATTTTGCTTGAAGCCGAACCTCACTCGCGCCGAGATCAGCGTGGCGTCGTGGAACAACTACCGGTGCGCCCGCCCTCCGCCAATACCTACAGGTAGTACGCGGCATGCGCATCACCTTCAACATGCGGCGACCACCGTACGTGCGAGCCGGGCGGTACACGCTCATGAATGCGACCCCATCGCTCGGCACAGCGTCTCGCGGCTCACCAAGGTGTTGATGGGCCCGGCGGCGCCCTCAACATCCTCCTCCGAGACCCTCGGCATGTTGGGGATGCGTGCCACCGACCCCATTGGCTCTCCTTTTCAAGGCATAGTGCGAACAGCGTGCGCACAAGAATGAGCCTTGGGTCTTCGCCGGAGACGGGTCGAACTTTCCGCCAAGAGGTCATCAACCGGCGTGAGTAGACTTCCGAGACCCCTATCATGAAATCCTCGGGCGTCAGCGTACGCCAAAGTTCATGGCGATCCCAAACTACACCTACCTCCTCAAGATGCCGAGGCCTAACTGCGTCATCACCGTCGGCACCTCCCTCACGAAACACGCATTCAAGCTGCCCGATGTTGAGGCAATCAGTATAGCGAGCCATGGCGGTCTCACGAGGCCCTCGGCGCCAAAAAGCGCCCGCGCGTACTGAGCCATCAAGCCCGGGGTGAAAGTCGCGGATCCCGCCTCTCCGCTCCGGCAGCGGTGAATCTCGCGCCTGCGCGGCCCCAAATAGAAAGTTGTGCTCATCGACTTTCCGGCGCAACATCAACATCTTTCGCGTGGAGTCCACCGGACATGCCGAGGCATTAAGAGGATATGCATGGCTACTCACTTGATATCAAGGCGGATCCAAACTACAGCGTCGGCGGGGAGAACGCGGGAGCCATCGAGAGGTGAAAAAGCTTTGGCAGGGTTCATCAGGTGTTCCATCTGAGGTGGTTATCTAATCTACACTTGGCGGTTAGAAAGAAAAGTGATGAGAAATTGGAGGATGTCGCGTGAGCTACACAAGCCTAAATAAAGCATGTCATGAAAGAGTCTCACTCACTGCGTACCACGTGATCGATTGTTGATTCCCACCTCGGGGTGTGAGCTCTTGTCACTTTCTTGATGCCTACTACGGCTACCACCAAATCAAGATGCATCAATTAAGTCCGACATTTCGCGACTTCCTTCATCACTCCTTTTGGCATGTGTTGCTACGTGACAATGCCCTTCGGACTCGAACGCAGGAGCCACGTACCCGGCGGTGCATGCTCGGCGTCTTTGGGGATCACATCGGGAAATTGAGGCCTACACGTGAGACGACATAGTGGTCAAGACCAAAGCCGACGACCTCATTGTGACCTTGAGGGTTGTCTTTTCGGTGTCTTAAGGCCAAAAGCATCAAGCTCAACCTTGAGACGCGTTTTTGGGGTACCCCGCAGGTATGCTCACGGGGTTCATCGTCTCAAGAGCCGACATCGAGCCCAACCCGGGAGAAGGTATTTGCGGTGACCCGACATGGGACCTATTAAGGATCTGAAGGGGTACAACGGGTCATGGGCGCCTTGCGGCTCTTAGCCGCTTCATCTCAATGCCTCGGTGAAGGGCGCCTGTCACCACCTCGAGGAAAACGGGCGCTTCTCTCGGACGTAGGGGCTAGAGGCTCTTGACAAAAGCTCCGGGTACGCCCCTTACCGTACCGGGTCGGGCCGTAAGGAGAGCCCCTCCTCTTGTACATCGACTGCGACAACCCAAGTGGTTAAGCGCGAGCCATTGTGTTGAAAGGCGGGGAAGAAGGCCACGCCTGCTTAGGGTCAGTAGTATACTTCATTAGCAGTCTTTCGTCGAGACCAAGATCCACTACCCGTAGTCCGAGACTTACTCTATTTGTGTGTCTCGACGGCGCAAGACTCGGCACTACTTTTGACGCCCACCCGGTAAAGGACGGTGGTATCCTCCTTTCCATTGGGAAATCCTCGAGGAAGCCCGGAAGTCTCGGGGACGGTCGCTAGAAGTGTTCCGTCGAGCTTATAGGAGAGACTCTCTCCCTACAGCGCAAGGAAGGCCATCAAGTCTCAAGTCTAGCCCGGATTTTCTCGGCGAGTGGACCGACACCGGTGCCACCACCTCGAGATCGGGCGGAGTGTTGGACCATGACCCGCTTCGATGGGTCTCGATGAAAAGCCGGGCGCGTCTTGCGCCTCTGCTTCGCCTCACCCTCGAGGTACACGTCGCGGTAATGCGTGGTCCGCCTTCACTTTCCTACTTCAAATAACATGGCGGTATGCGAGGCCTCCTCGATGGCTTGAAGATCGCCCACGCCGGCCTACGGCGTCGCGACATCCGATGAGCACTGCGTAGCTTGTCATCGACCAAGTCATGAAGGACTCAGGCACCCGGCCAAAGATGGATGAGTACGCAAGGCGTGCAGCTCTCGGAGGACAAATTCGACGGCCTCGAGCTCAACCACGTCGCCGGAAAGGTACAAGCAGAGTGTAGCGAGCTTCGCCAAAATTGGCGGTGGGGAGGGCCTCTGTCTGACGTCCTCAGACTAAAGACCTCGCTGTCGACTTAGAGACCAAGCAACGAAGCCGACAAGCGACAGCAGGCGGCGACCTCGGGGTCTAGGCTGGCGCGTACGGCCAGCCAGAGGTCATGGAGCTTGGCGAGGAGGGGGCCCGGCCGAGCCTAAGCAAGATTGGAGGAAGCCGTGCCTCGGGTGATGGATCGTCCGAGGGGTGCTCCCGCAAGACTTCAACCGTGGTCGACGCATCACGAGGAGAGCAAAGTCCTTCGCCATGATAGAGGATGAGCTCTGGCGTAAGCCCCTCGATCTCCCGCAGACGGTGCATCTCCACCGAGGAAGGGCTGAAGCTAGTCGCAGAAATTCACACCGCGCTGCGTGGCCACCACGCCGCCTCGCTCTCTCGTCGTGCCAGCGCCTTCGGTGAGGGCTTTTACGCCAACCGTGGTCGCCGACGCCACTCAGCGTGGTGCACACTTGCGGTAGCTGCCCAGATTACTACGCCGCGAGACGCGACCTCGCCGACCAGCGCTCGGCATTATCCCCATCGCGGCGCTTTATCTGTATGGGGGCTCGACCTCGCCGGACCACTCAAGGCGGCGCTCGGGGCTTCACCCACCTCTGTGGCCATCGACAAGTTCTCCATGCTGGATCGAGGCGCGCCGCGTCGCAACATCCGATCCGGGCGAGGCGGTCTTGTTCTTCATCGACATCATCCAGCGCGAGGTCTCAAACTCCATGATCGCGACCACGGCACCCGAGTTTCCGCGGAAAAGAAGTTCGGGACTTACGCGCAGTGATACCGATACGCATTATGCAGTGCGCGTAACCATCACGAGCGAATGGGCAGGTAGAACATGCGATGGTATGATTTTTGCGAGGGACTCAAGCCTCGGATCTTCAACAAGCTTGATAAATTCCGGCAAAGGTGGGCTCGAGGCTCCTCGATTACGTAGAGCCTAGGGCGACAGCGACCCGACGAGCCACGGGGTTCACGCCTTTTCTTCCGGTATATGGCTCAGAGGCGTTCTCCCCACTAACACGAGTTCGACTCGAGGCTCCAGGGCCTCAGCGACGGCGCTAAAACGGGCGGCTCGGGGAGATTTACCGATATGCTCGAGGAAGCAAGGGATGCCGCCCCTCGCCGCACTTCCGGCCCGATACCAAAGAATATCCCGACGCTATCATCACGACCCGATGGGTCAGGTCCGAGACCTTAGGGAGGAAGTGACTTGGTGTTACGCCTTCACCCGACAAATCGAGGCCGCCACAAGCTCACGCCGCCGTCGGAAGGCGACGCACATCACCGCCCGATGTCCTCAAGCCGGGCACCTACAAGCTCGCCGGCGAGGGCGGCCAAATCCTCAACAACGCCTTGAACATACATGAAACTACGGCACGCTTCTACCCTTAAAATTTCCAAGTTTTGTACATGCTTTTGTACGATGCTTTTTTGGAGAAATAAAAAGCCGCTAGCACTTGTTCATTTTTTCATAAGCGTAACGCGACATCCGAGGCCCTCGAGGGGGCTTTCCGGGACTTCGATCCGCGGCAACATTCCCAAGAAGGGGGTGAACTTCGGTTTGATCTGCAAAACCCAGCCTCCACCGAGGGGGCTAGAAAGGGGAACCCCCTCCGAAGGCACCCCAAAAACACTTCTCATTGTCATCTATCATTTTTTTTGCAACTTTTGGGACCTAAGGTCTCGAAAGTACTTAGGAAAAAGCGACTAGAAAAAAGTCATTCCAAGGTTAGGGCCGGTTGAGCGCGAGGTCTCTCCCCTACGCCCATGCGCTACGGAACTCTACTGCCGCCCTCGGCCAAGAAATGACCTCGAGGCATTGCGAAGGTTATACGAGCGGCGTGGTCGGGCGAGGAACCGCTGACGCCACCTACACCCGTGTGCTACGGCACCTCAATGCTACCCTCGACTAAGGAATGGTCTCTAAATCCGGAATAGTCTCACAAAACTCTAAGCCTAAGTGCGGATCGGGGATAAAAAGGACGCTGAAAAAATAAGCGAAACAACTTCACAAAACATTAGGCCACGATGGGCCATGCGATAATGCATTTTACCATAGTTTCTCTTTTTTACGGGCCCGGCCCTGCCGCGAGAGCCTACTAAGGCGTCAGGCCCCCTCGCCGTCTTAAGCGTCGGCACCCGTGGCATCGGCGAGCTCAATCAGCGGGAGGCTTGAGGGGACGGCGGCGGGCGTGTAGCATCTGACCGAGCGGATGCGGCTCAGCTCAGCCTGCGACGCCTGAGCGAGCTTCGGCAAGCACCTCGCTCTCGGCCCACCTCTTCGCCACCCACGCAGCCCCTCGGATATCAGGAAGGAAGGTCAAGCTCGTAGTGGGACATGGTCACTCGGCGCTGCGGTGAGATACGCAGGCCGAAGGCGTCGAGCGGCGCGCCTCGCATTCGCTGGGTAGCGCGGCCCGGCCGCCCGCCGAGCTGCTCCCGGCGGCGTCGCCCGGCTTTCAACCTCATCGCGTGGCGTGCGGACCCCTCGCGATGCGCCGCGTCGAGCTTCGCCTAGCGGAGTTGTCAAAGGCGCTGACGGCAGTCGCCTAGCTCGGCATTTCACCCTTCCTTCCGGGCCAGCCATAGCCTAAGAGTTAAACTCGAAGCAAGATGGTACAGTAGATGCGACGCGAGCGGTACGACGCTTACCTTCTGGCGCCGCGCGAAGGGCCTCGCCTCGGACACCCCTGGGGAGTTAGGCCCTCATCATGACATTGTCATCGGCAGGGAGGCCCGGTCGGTCGTCGAGGGTCACCACTGCTCTCGAGACGGGGCGAGGCCTGAAGTCACTCCCGAGCGCGTAACTAAGCGCGCTCATCACCTCCCTCGTCGAGTCGCGTGTTTTGCCACAATCCCTTCGAGAGAGTGGCCTCCTCGCAGGGTCGCGAGCACAGCCTCCCGACTCCGGAGACGCAGCGAGAGGTTCGTTTGACGACCCTGCGACAGGCGGCCAATTATTTCGGCTGCCCACAAGATCTATTAACAGCGGATTTTGGTAAGGCGGGAAAAGATGACAGGTGGGTGGGCCGTCGCACTTCGTGAAAAGCAAAAGGATCGGCGCGATTCGGCAAAGCAGCTCGTGCGATCGATTAACCTTGAACTATTCGGCGAAGATGTCGTGCGGCTAACTACACGAGCGGTTCGGCAAGCATTAGATGCGGTCGGCGCTATCTTTAAAGCGGTGGCTCCATTCGGAAGCAAAAGGTGGCAAGCGAAGGCGGAATAGAAGGAGAAGCGTGATGATCAAGGACTCGGGAAAGGCTATAGCAAGAGAATAGCCATGCTTTTTGAGTTACCTTTAATTAATTGTGTGTGATCATAATCTCTTAGGATTCATGTTATGTCCGGGTATAAATATAAACCCTCGACCATTGCGAAAGATATTCACAATGGATCAACACAAGCAGGCCCGTGCCAAAGTTCCGGGAATCCTTTTGTAGGTATTAGGTCGAGTTCTTCGAGGAGGCCATCGATCCGTCGACGATGTCAGTTCGACCTCGCCTTGCTATCATGTCTAGTATCATGCGATTGGATTTAGATATTATTGATGCAAGTAGTCTTGTTGTCTCGGCCCCGGATGGCCGTGCGGCGGGCGTGCCTTGGCGATCAAAGAAGTCTTTGCTTATGCTTTTGTTCATTCGACTAGATGGCCGGTCGCGGCGCGTCCCTTGATAGCTTAAGCGGAAGCAAGATAGTTATCGGCTCTATTAGATTTTAGCGAATCTGGTAGATTCATTAAGTTATCGCGTCTGTTGCATGTGTTTAATGCTTTTATTTATTTGTAACACTCTTTTTTTTTGCCCAACCTAGAGATTGGTTGTTTTTCGGCTCTTTATTTTCATAGATCTATTTGCTCTTTGACATGTCACCATGAAAGATAGATCATATGCCTATATAGCCAGGAATAAAAGATCAATCTAGATTGTTACATCTTCTTGGGGTTCTTACTGCGTTAAAAGCGTTTGAATCTTGATAGGGACTGGGTGTCGTCTGCGGCGAGATGCAAGTTTTTGATAGGTTTTTATTCGTGATAGCTTGTTTGTTCCTTCTTCATGGACCCAGTCGAAGTTTGGCTGGCCGAAGCTTGGTTATGCTTTCAATTCATGATCAACTTTTACTTGTTCAAACATGTCTTCTCATGCATCTTGGCGTTCGGCAATAAAATATTTCCGCGTGTTTTGTCTTCATATTAGTCGAATGAATCATATGCATGATTGGCGGTGACTTTATAAATTTTGTATGTCGTCGTGTAAGTATATGCGGGCCGTATATAGGATAGCTGTCTCATCCCGACGCGTTCCGATTTTTGTATTTAACAATCTTTTGTCCCTTGTCGACTTTCGAGGTCAAGCCGGGCGGCGCGCTTCGGGATTTCTAAACGATGCGGTGTCCGATTGAAGCCACGCTTTTTCGACTGGCGTGTGGCGTGAGGCCTGATCGCGTCGCATTTCGTGTCAACACACTTTTTAGCTTGCGCCCGGTGGGACCCGTTGTTCAAGATATGCGAAATCAACAACAATCCGTTCGGATGTGACTTTGGATGAATTGCTTGGAGAATTCAAGGGAGTTGGTGCAACAAGCATGTGATCAATTTCAGCAAAAAGTGTTTGATGTCCTTCACTAAGAACAAAGCAATAAGGTCTTCCAAAAACAATGTCATTGCTAAGGGTTCTTCTTCCACATCAATCGATTATCACGAGGAGAAGAAGCTCAAAAAGGTGTCGAGAATTAGTTCACAAAGCTGCAGGAGAAACTATTACAAATCATAACACGACTTTCTTGAACACCTTTCGTGCAATCATGGTTAGTTGCTAGGCCCGGCGGCCGATAAGTATTTTGAAAGAGAATGCGGGGACCAATCCGTGGACCAACACTCTTGACCCCGCCAAAAATACCAAGAAAAGCCTCTTGGAGATGAAGGAGCATGCAGTTTCAAACAAAGACGGACCAGTCCCTAATGAGAAAATAGCAAATTTTCCTACCTATGGTCAAGTGACATTTTGTACAACGTAAGATGTGCCTTACCGCTTTTCAAAGTGTCCCGCAAAGATCAAACAAAGTTAAAAAGAAACATGTATGGAGATGGATACTCGAATTTATCGATTATAATTGCTCGAATGCTTTTCTTTGAATCCCTATGGAGTGCATCGTGATACCTTCTAGAGGGCAAACACGGGGGCTCCAAAGTCGATATTGATGTCATCATGCATAGGATGGCCGACATGATGCAGATTCGGTCTAAAGCCGAAGAATCAATCCTATTCATATAAATCTCCTTATCCGTAATGGTACAATAGAGTAGCACTTCCTCCAAGAGTGAAGCCCGATGTATTTGACCAAGTTTTCTCGCCAAGATGATACTAGTACCATAGAGCACATGGGCCGGGTACTTGATGAAATTTGGGGAAGCTTCAATGATGAAGCTTTGAGAATTCGGTATTTTCCTTTTGTCTCCTCGGGGGCAGCCTTCACATGGTTCACCTCCCCGGCCGGTCCATTCCGGTACGTGGGCGGAACTAGAAACCAGTTCCGCGCACTTTTCACCGGCACTAATGAAAAGAAGCTAGTCGACCTCATGAGTCTCGAGACAGAGCTAATGAAACACGCGCAGAGTATCTTCCGCGATTTAGAGAGACCAAGAACCTTTGTTATTCATTGAACTTACGGATGATCGCTTGTTCAGGATATACGCGGGCATGCAAACAATGTTAGAGAGAAATCGTTTCGGCATGGAATTTGATGACCTTGGTCAACTTTCACAACGATCGGCCGCTATGAGTAATCAAGCTCGAGGGTTCGGGAAAAGAGATAACCGCTCCAAAAGGGAAAATGTTGCCGTGAAATGTATCAAAGTTTTTCCGGAAGAAGCGGCCGAAAGTATGATCATGATGATAGCGAGATAGCGCAAATTGAACCCGGCTTGGGCAAAGGGAGCCTACTCAAGTTAGCAGCTGGTTGGTTGAGGCAACAAAGGGAACTTATGACTTTGATGTCTCCAAGTCCGATAAGCTCTTTGATCTCGTTAGTAAGGGAAGGACGCATAAAACCGCGATGGACATCCTATGCCTTTGCCCCGAAGGAGTGAAAAGACAAGAAGTATTGTGGTTATCACAACACTAATTCTCATTCCATTAATAATTGCCGAAAGTGTTGAGTGCGGATTCAAAAGGCTATCTAGAGGGAGGGACATCCTCAAGTTCGATGGCAATCGAAGATTGATGGTCAACCTTTTCCTCAAAATATGATTTCTGTTCTACGTGAATATGGTTTCAAGGATGATTCTAAAGGTAAAGGCAAGATGAAGGTGTTAACATCTCGGGAAGCTTAAGAAGAATGGCACTGTTCGACCTCGACAAGAAATCACAAGTGAAGAGTCGAAAAAAAAGTTCGGGTTCAAGAATAGCTAACCGAAAAGAGGAGAAAGTTTCAAGCCTAGGGTAACATCGGTATTTTTTGTGAACAAATGGCAAAGACAAAGAAGAACGGGAATACTATGAAGAACAAAGGTTTATAGAGGAACGCCGGAGATACGAAGAAGAGGTATACCGAGAGCAAGAAGAGCATGTGAGAGAGATGGATCGGGCCTCATTGGGGTTGTTCATTCTTCAAACATTGCCGAACGAAGGCTTGAAGGCTTGCGCTGAAAACAATTGCCCCGAATGCAAAGTGATCGTAAGAGATTGGTAATAGTAGCCTCGAGTCAACCGCCGACCGTCGTCCATGAAAGACTTGGAATGCGTTTCCTCGAGGACAACGGAGGGGAAGGTCCCCATGAATATATCCGCAAAAAGGGCGATGGTGCCCCTCGGGACCGAGAAAGAGTCGAAAGAGGAGAGTTCGCCGCTTTAAGGAATGAAAAGAATGGCAAGCAAGTGATCGGGGAGAAACCGATATATGCCCTAAGAAGAAACCCATGAGCATGGACCCTGTGATGCATGTATGGCTTTCTTCCTCCCATCGAAGTTTATAGCTCCCGAAACCAAGACGCCCAAGAAGAAGTATACCCGATTTTGATGAGAGTGAGTTGCAAGATTTGATGGCTCACCGTATTAACACAACAGTAAGTTTTGACAAACCGGCCAAATATCGTCACCAGAAGCCACTTTATCTAAAAAGGATACGTCAATGGCAAGCCTCGACTAAAATGTTTGTTGATGGAGGTGTTGCTATCAATATTATGCCATATACAACTTTGAGAAGCTTGGAATGACGAAAGTGAAGACTTGTTAAAAAAAACATGGTTCTTTGAGATTTTGCCGGGCAATCTTCCGATAATTCGAGGAGCCGCACATGTCGAAGTTGATGATTGGATCAAAGACTTTGATCACTACTTTTCTTTTGTCATTGATGGCAATGGGGCATACAGCTTTGCTTTTGGGAAGAGACCGATCCATGCCAATTGTTGCATCCCTTCAACCATGCATCAAATTCTTATTCAATGGGTTGAGACGACATTGAGGTTGTCCACGCCGATGATTCCGTAAGTGTTTGCGCTCTACGGAGCCCCGCTTATTGGGAATATGACGGCATTGATTGTTTTTCCCAAGTATGGGGGAGAGAAGGTCCGCATTCGGCTCTCCAAAGTAATTTTTAATGGTAACCCAATCGATGGCAACAAAGAAAAGTTGGGGCATGGTTTTATGCCCACAAGTTAGAAGAAATAGATGTTGGTGATGGTACTAAGCCAAGGCCGATGTACATTAGTGTAAGTTTGAACTGAGTACAAATCACAATTAGTAGCCCTTTTTTAAAGGAATTCAAAGATTGTTTTGCTCGGGATTGCTCTGAGATGCGGGGATTGGATCGCCTATTGTTGAACATCGACACCTATTAAGTCCGGTTATCATCCCTACAAACAACCTCCACGAAGGATCTATAAAGAGGAGGTATTGGCCGATGTGAAAAAAGAGATCAAAAAGATTATTGGAAGCAAATTTCATTCGCCATGCGTGTATGCGTAATGGATTTCAAATATAGTTCTGTGATACAAGAAGAATGGAAACATGAGGGTATGCATAGACTTTAGAAATCTTAATAAAGCCACTCCGATGGATGGATACCCGATGCCGCTTACGATTTGCTAGTAGATGCAGCAAACCGGGTATGAAGTCATTAGTTTTATGGATGGGAATGCCGGTTATAACCAGATCTTCATGGCAATAGAAGATATATCAAAGACGACCTTTTAGATGCCCCGGTCATATTGGTTTGTTTGAATGGATTGTCATGACATTCGGTTAAAGAATGCCTACGCAACTTATCAAAAGAGCTATGAATTACATTTTTCATGAGTTGATCGGCAAAAGTCGTAGAGATTTATATATTGATGGCGGGTGGTCAAGTCTAGAAACTATGAAGGGCATTTGAAGCCGATTTGAGGAAGACTCGAGTACACTAGAAGACATGGTTTGAAAATGAATCCAAATAAATGTGCTTCGAGTCTCTACCGGGTGAGTTTTGGGATTTCTTGTTCATAAAGGAGGGATTGAAGTTGGGAAAAGAGCATGGAAGCAATAGACAAGGTTGTCCCTCCGACCAATCTCACAGAAAGTTACAGTCATTGCTTGGCAAGATTAATTTTGTGAGAAGATTTATATCCAATTTATCAGAAAAGAGTCTTGCCTTTTTTTTCTCCACTTTTAAAGCTCAAAAAAGGGTCAAGAAATTTGTATGGGGTGACGTACAACAAAAGGCTTTTGATGAAATCAAGGAATACATGAGGGCGCCACCAAGACTGGTACCTCCACAACTTGACAAGCCTTTAAGTTGTAATGCGTGGCGGCCGATAGTCTAACAATAGGATCGGCCCTCATACAAGAGTTTGAAGAAAAAGAGAGAGATAGCTTATCTTAGCTAAAAACTCTTGGATCCGTAAAACAAGGTATTGCCACAGAGAAACTTTGTTTATGTGTGTATTACTGTGTGCAAATTTCGGCACTATCTATTAAATGCCGAATGCGTGGTAGTTTCTAGTTTTGATGTAATAAAGCATATCTTCGCCGATGCCAATTTTGAATGGGAGGATTGGCAAGTGGGATTTTTGCTCTATCGAGTTTGATTTAAGATATGAATCGGCAAAAGCGTAAAAAGGTCAAATTATTGCCGATTTTATTACACAACATCGTGATCTTTTTGTTGAGATGGTAAGCATTGTGCCTTGGGCTTTATTCTTCGATGGTTCATCCTGTTGCAAAGGTGGTGGTGCCGGTATTCTCTTAATTTCTCCACGAGGGAGCAACTTTTGAGTATGCTATTCCCATTGAATTTTATGTTACTAACAATCAAGCGGAGTATGAAGCATTGCTTAGAGGGCTTCGGCTTATAGAAGTGAAAGCCGTTCTGTCGTTGAGATCTTTTGGGGATTCTGAGCTGGTAATTAACCAATTAACTGGCCATTATGAATGCAAGAGTGATGTGTTGAGAGAATATTATGAAGAATGCCGGGGAACTTTTGAAAAGCTTTCGGGGTAGCAACCTTGCACCATATCCCTAGGGGCACAATGAAGAAGCAAATAGGTTAGCTCAAACCGCTTCCGATATCGTGAAAATCAAGAAATCCTCACTATAGATGAAGATGTTTTGAGTACTGAGCGAGTGGTTGATGATTGGAAATACGAAATCATCGAATATCTAAGAAATCCATCACAAAGAGTTTCCCGAAAGCTCAGGTATAAAGCCCTCAAGTTCGTGCTTCTTGATGATCAATTATATTACAAATCTATAGATGGAGTATTGCTTAAATGCTTGAGTCAAAAGAGGCCGAAAAAAGTGATGTATGAAGTGCATGAAGGACTGCGGTGGTGCACATCGGTCGCCTTACCGAATGAAGTGGATAATTCGGAGAACTGGTTATTTTTGGCCAACCATGCTGGAAGATTGCTTTGAATATTATAAGGGATGTCATGATTGTCAAAAATTCGGCAATATTCAAGGCTCCAAAGATTCGCTATGAACCCAATAATCAAACCTTGGCCATTTAGAGGATGGGGCATAGATTTAATTGGTCAAATTCATCCTCCTTCGAGCAAAGGACATAAGTTTGTGCTCTTGGCCACGGATTATTTTACCAAGTGGGTTGAAGCTATTCCATTGAAGAGGGTCACGTGAAAATATGATCAGTTTCGTTAAAGAGCATATAATTTATAGGTTTGGAATCCCTCAAACTATAACGACCGATCAAGGAACTCAGTTTACTTCTTCGGAGTTTTGTGATTTTGCCGAAGACATGGGAATCAAGTTGTATAATTCTTCTCCTTATTATGCACAAGCCAATGGCCAGGCAGAAGCATCAAATAAGATTATGGTCAAGATCATTCAAAAGAAGATTGATGAGAAGCCAAGAAGATGGCATTTGGTTCTTAATGAAGCGTTGTGGGCTTACCGAATGGTTTGTCACGGATCGACTCAAACATCTCCCTATGAGTTGGTTTATGGGCATCATGTCTGTGTTACCTTGGGAGTTGCAATCGGGTTCAAGGCGAAGTTATATTACAAAAGGATTTGAAAAAAGGAGATTATACAAACCCGATGATAGATGAATCGAGGATTTGCATCCGATTCGCCTCAAGGCACCGGAAAACATTGAGAAAAATAAATTACGTGTTGCCAAATACTACAATAAGAAAGTCAAGATAAAGCAATTCAGAAGGTGATCTGGTTTGGAAAACTATACCGCCGATTGATCAAAAGACGTAGCATTCGCAAATGGTCTCCGAGTGGGGAAGGACCCTTTCGGGTAGAAAGATTTGTGCCCGGCAATGCATATATTTTGAAGACTTTGTTTGAGAAGAATTTGCTAGAGCTTATCAATGGACGATATCTTAAAAAATATTACCCCGGTGTTGAGGTTGGCTCATAAAAGGAGTTTGAAGTTAAACAAATTGATGAAACAACACGCCTTTAGCCAAAAATTGCGAAATCGGCAAATAGCCGATACAGTTTGTATCGCTTTAGTACAAAAATATAGCCGAATGGTTTGGAATTGACTTGGGCATTCTCGACCGGTTGGTTTATCGGAAGAAGAGAAAGTGAAGCGTTGAATGACAATACCGAATGACACGTCAAATCGATTGCAACGCAAGACTAAGATCTACTCGGCTAAAATGATATCATTACATTCGGGAAACATTATTTCGAGTTATTTTGATTTAAAAAATGCTGAAGACAACTATTCGCATCCAACACAAAAAAAATCATGAACAAACGCATCTTCGTAAAGTAATTTGATTATTTACATTCAATCCCTAATTACAAACTACCCCCCGAATAACTTATTCAGGACGGATCGAGGATTGGTGGACTCGAGGGCAAAGAAAGATGATCTTCATACTACTCAGGACGCTCGTTTGATATCCTCAATCTCATGAGGAGGGCCGCCCAAGAAAGCCCACGGTTTGGATTGGAGTAGTCTTCGCCGGTCCGGGAAGACATTGCCGCCAAAGCCGAGAGATACGCCAAGGTGCACACCTTGGATGACGGCCGATCAACACGGCCGCCCACAAAGATCAAAGGCGTGCCTCGGCGCCTCCCCTGGGCGTTTCACCTTGTCGGTCACCCCGTCGCGCCGCCTTCGAGACGCTCATTCTCTCGCAGACAGTGCTGAACAAGAAAAAGCAAGTCAAGACACGAAGAGGATTGAGAGAAAAGAAATTTATGTGAGGATGCCGAACCAAGAATGGCGCCGCAGAAGCTGCTTGGCGCCGATCCTCCCATTCGGCTTGCGCAATGCCGAATCGCTGGAGACGCCGCCCAGCTCGTTCCGGCCTCATCCCTCTCCTTCATGAACCGAGCGCCTCCTCGGAAATGCTGCAGGGTCCTCACCCTCCGATTCACCGGACCCCAAGGGTTGGCGTTGTATGAGTTGTCGGACTCGAAAGAGCTCGACGAACTCGAGGAGCCGAAGACAGGGACCGGCCGGGTCCAAGGTGCCCGGCTGAGTCACCACCATCGGAGGGAGGAGATGGTGCCGGGCCGGTGATGACCCTCGCCCTAAGCAAATGAAGAAAACCAAGGTTAGGGGAGATGAACATGTAGCATGAACCGCAAAGAAGCCACCGATTGATTCTCACCCGTGGCGGCCGACGGGCGCTGTGCTCGACTTCCCCTCCGCCTCTCCCTCGCCAGACGCTTGCCCACGATCATCGCCGCCGACATTGGCGCCTCAAGGATTGATCCTCTTCTTAGGGTTGATGAGGCGTAGAGATGAAGAGACGGCGATGAGTATGCTAGTCGGAGGTAATGCTTGAAGGCCGAGGAAGGGCTTTATTTATAAGCCAAAAGTGGAGATCGCGGGCGTATACTTCGGGGTATCCCAAGCGATTTCAAGTAGGGTTTACTCCTTTTGGGCCGTTACGATAAAAAAGTTCGGCTAAATCAAAAACGACGGTTCAAAGGAATCGGGCTATTCTCCTAATCAGGAAGCCCGAGGCGGTCCGCTATCCTCCTAATCGAGAAGCTTGAGGTATTCGGTTATGTCATCAACAAAAGTAGATTAAAAGGGGTAAAACATAACAAGAAATGCAATTGCTCAGAATATAGTATGATACATATGAGTACATTACAAAGTCGGTGCTTCACTCGCCTAGGAACAACTTGATTGCATCTATAGCATCATTCCTAATTCGCTAACTTCCTCTAGCACCTTCTTGTCGTCATCCTCCTTGCTTTGGATTTTGGTAAGCCTAGTTTTGATCTGGCCGATTCTCCTTGATGACGATGCTATCTTTGTTTTGGCCGCATCTATGGAGTTCGGCAGATTGGCAATTCTATCTTTGTGGGACTGGATGTTGGCATTTAATCGAACCAATTGAGCTTCCATGGGCCTTTTCTTCCTCCATAGCTTTCGATTCCAGCTCCAAGGTTGACAAAGATTGTTTAGCAGCCTGAATCTCGTAATGCAGCTCTCTCGGGGCTTGTTGCTTCTTCATCGATTGTCACTCGCAGCAGCTCTGGAGGCCATGTTCTTGTTTGCCCTCCTGACCTTACCAAGATGGTCATCAAGATGAGTTGCAGATTCTAAGGGAACTCTGAGAGTTGGAGGGATTTCTTGGTCAATGAGTTCAACCAGGTCCCTTATCCGACCGCATCTTGGACCGTAATGTTGATGTCCTTGGTTAGCAAAAGGGCTACTTCCCTTAAGCCGAGCCCGGTTCTCGCTGATAACCTCGGCCGAGATATAGCTTCTTCGCCTCCTCATTGATATACTCTTCAACCTGTGGAAAGAGTAGTCGATAGTCGGCTTGGCCTCATCCTTAAAGGAAGGAAAATCAATAGCCGATTGGTCAAAATTGTTAAAGAAACCAATGAAGTGAAGTATTACCTTTTGAATAGAGTCTTCTTCAAAGTTGAATCCCACTCCGGCTTGGTTGAGGACTTGATTGGATGCCTGTGGATGATGAGCTAGAAGCCCGGTGAGAAGAGGATTCTTCTCATTGCCCCGTCCAAGAATTGATCTGTTTCTAAAATGTAAAAGTAGCGTAATGTGAGAACTATTCAAGGCATCTAGTACAAAGAAAGAGAACGATCAACTGGGATAATAATACCGGTGTGGCCAGTGGTTTCTTGATTTCTCGCGATCTCCAAAGCAGAGGCCCGAGGAGGGATCTCAATGGTTGTTGAAGCATTGGCCGATCTTGAAAGTTTAACCTCGGTGGGTCGCAGTGAGGAAGTGAGTACAAAATTATTGCCTAAACAAGAACTGGTAAAGGTGTACCTTGGGAGACAGTTTAGCTTTCTTGGATCTTGTTCTCCTGGGCACAAAGTGACATCCTTGCTTAATTCGGCAAAGTGGCTTTCCTCTTGCTCTCTCTCCCTTGGAAGTGCTGAACCCAAAAACCGGGGTTTTCATGAAAGCCGCCAAAGTAGGGGCATTATATCCCCAAAGCGAGGAATAGGCCCAGCCTAGTAATACCGAGCCGCTCGAGAAGGAGGAGTGGGCTCAATATCCCGTGAATAACAAAGTGTTAAAATCGGGAATGAATCCAATGGTGAGAAAATATGGGTACAAGAAAGTTACCTCACCGCCGAAGCAAATTGAGCTCGCAAATCTTGGCATAAAGGATGCACCAAGTATATTAAAGATGTGGGCACGCCATTCTCGCCACCAGGAAGCAAACAAGGGATGGGCAGCATGTATCAATCCGAGTGGGGAAGGTGCATATGTTGGCAAGTCCCATCCAAGTTCAAAAACTTTTTTTGGCCTCCATGTCGCCTTTTTATCTCTTCCCCGGGCTTTATGATCCTAGAGAAGAACAACAGCCTTGGGGGCAACCGTCCACATCCTAGCTGTCTGGCCACCATGTTTGGGTTATAAAATTCATAAGTGGGGCGCAAAGAACCTTCCATGATGGAACTCTGCTGGTAAAGTGCAAGGCTTGATAAAGGAGTTGAAAATCTCTATGGACACTTGGTCCGAGCACCCAAACTCATAACTAAACTTTGCAGGAAGAGTCAAATTCTCATTTTCTCTATAAGGGAGCCAGAGTACATTCTCAAAACCTTTGAAGAATAGCTTGAAGAGGTGACCAATGTCTATGTCAATGCTGACAGAGGATGCTGCTTCTCCATATGTTTGGCAGGCCTTTTCTTTTACTGTGTCATCTTCAAAGATGATTAATCGAAGGGAAGCCCAAGTCATGGAGATCTACGACACTATTTGATGCATGTACAACTGCAGCCCACATCCGGACAAACCACCAAGGACCATTCACACAATGTATTTCCCCATGTTGACACATTTGAACAATGGTCTTGTGCATCATGTGATAGACAGCCCCTAAGAAATACTTGCCCAAGGGAATCGGGGGGTGCCTGCGCCAACTCTTCACCATTACCATGTGATTCAGAGTCGGCTCATTTGATTTTCCACGAAAGATGAATCTGCACACCACATGTTCAGAAAGCCTTGTATTCTTTGTCAAGTACGTAACCGGATGATTTGTAAGTATTGATGTACTTCATCCATCCACCTCCGCACTTAACTCGCCTTTTGGTTGTCGCTATTCTTGTACTTGGAAGGGTACACCGGTGCTGTCACATTTAGGCCGGTCATCATGAAAATGTCGGCCAAAGTAAAAGACATTGGGCCATGACCAAAGATGAAGGCATTAGCAAAGATCGTAACCGTAAGTGGGTGGTCGCTATCGGAAGGGAGTCGTTCGGGGTGTCTCGGCGGGGATAACTCCAGCAATGCTGAATGTCTTGGGACTCCCAATGATCATTTGCTTTTCTCCAAAGATCCTCCGGTACCAATTTTCGCCATCCCAAGCAATTGGAGGAAACGCCAAGTCTTGAAGGTGTTCGCCACCGATTTGGCGGGGTGATTCCAGATTTGAAAGGGATCCCGGAGTTTCCTTTCTCAATGAACTCAATCGGGTTAGGATCTCCCATCGGGCCCCAAGAAATATGAATCGGGTTCACGGCGTAGGGAATCAAAATCTCATCCTTGTATTCCTTCAACAGAGTGACGCACGGAAAAAGAAATGAATCAGAAAAAGTGAAGGATCAATGAGGAAATTGCCGAATACATAAAAGAAGCGAGAATTTACCTCTGGAACTCCATCCTAGGTCACCATTGAATACTAAAGTGGGTTTGAATCTAGAACGGAGAATTTGGATTTCGGATGGCGGCTACAGATTTGAACAGTGTTGACCTAGATGAGAAAAGAGTTTGTGGTCAATTTCGAATAAAACTCACTTTTATCCCAAAATTGAGGGGGCATGTGTTAACACCGGATTTTGGTAAGAGCCGGAAAGATGACAGGTGGGCCCGTTCGCAAAAAACTCGTGAAAAGGCAAGAGATCGGCGCATTCGCAAACGCCAAATGCGGTCGATTAACCTTGAACTATTCGCAAGTGTCCGTACGGCTAACTCGGGCGGTTCGGCAAGCATTCGTGCGGGTCGGCTATCTTTAAAGGCGGTGGCTCCATTCGGGAAGCAAAAGGTGGCAAACAGGAAGCGTAATAGAAGGAGAAGAGCGTGATGATCAAGGACTCGGGGAAGGCTATAGCAAGAGAATCGCCATGCTTTTGAGTTACCTTTAATGAATTGTGTAGTCGTAATCTCTTAGGATTCATGTTATGTCCAGGGTATAAATATAAACCCTCGACCATTGTAAAAGATATTCACAATCGATCAACACAACCGGCCCCGTGCCAAGTTTCGAGTTCTTTTGTCGTGTCGCCGAAGTTCTTCGAGAGGAGCCATCGATCCGTCGACCTCCGTAAGTTCCGCAACCTTGCTATCATGTCTAGTATCATGCGGTGGATTTAGATATTGATGCAAGTAGTCTTGTTTGTCTCGATTGGATGGCCGCGGCGGCGGCGTCCGCTTGACGATCAAGAAGTCTTTGCTTATGCTTTGTTCATCTCGACTAGATGGCCGTGCGGCAAACGCCCGCTTGATAGCTTAGCGAAGCAAGATAGTTATCGGCTCTATTAGATTTTAGCAAGATCTAGTGGATTCATTAAGTTATCATGTGTTGCATGTGTTTAATGCTTTTATTTATTTGTAACACTCTTTTGCCCAACCTAGATTGGTTGTTTTCGGCTCTTTATTTTCATAGATCTATTTGCTCTTTGACATGTCACCATGAAAGATAGATCATATGCCTATATAGCCGAATAAGATCAATCTAGATTGTTACATGTAGCGGGTTCTTGCACGTTAGAAACGTTTGAATCTTGATAGGACTGGGTGTCGTGCGGCGGATGCAAGTTCTTGATGGGTTTATTCGTGATAGCTTGTTTGTTCCTTCTTCATGGACCCCGAGTAAATTTGGGATCGCCGAGCTTGGTTATGCTTTCAATTCATGATCAACTTTTTACTTGTTCAAACATGTCTTCTCATGCATGCGCGTTCGACAATAAAATGTTCCACGTGTTTTGTCTTCATATTAGTCGAATGAATCATATGCATGATTGGCAGACAGCTTCTATAGCCAATGTATGTCGCCGTAAGTGGCTTCGGGGCCGTATATACGAACGATGCGGGTCTCATCCGCACGTTCCGATTTTGTATTTAACAATCTTTTTGTCCTTGTCGACTTTCAGGTCAAACCGACCGGCACGCCCGATTTTCAAACCCGTGCGGCCGTCCGATTGAAGCCACGCTTTTCGCTTGCTTTGTGTGTGAGGCACAAAGGCGTCGCATTTCGTGTCAACAAGATCCTTCTAGCGATTAAGCTCATTTGGTGAGGCGGCCGATACTCGGATGAACTCGATTTCGCCGGGGGACACTGCTGTCGCTCTGTAGAAACCCGATTCAGTCGATCGGCCATCACGAGAGGGCTCTAGAAATGAGAAAACTGCGGGGAGGCCGGCTACCCTTCAGCGCCGAGGGGAGCTGGGTGGACAGGACCGGCGAGAGAGTCGTAAGTGACCTCTCACTCGGATCACAGCTGCTTGCCCGCTGCTTCCCATACCTGCCCCTCCGCGGCATCGTCCGGCCGAAGACCGGCTGCCTCTACGGATCATGGCGGCCCCTCGGATCAGCCGCGGCGCTGCGAGAGATCCCCCGGCCATCGGCCTCTTGGCTAGCGACCCCTCACCCACGGCGGGCGCCTCGGCCGGCCGCCCTCCCGCCACGGCAGGCGCCTCGGCCAGCTACTCCTCGGCCCGCGGTGGATGCCTCGGCTAGTGACTTCCCGGCTCCGCGCCCGGAGGAAGTCGCGTCCTCGGCCCCGCCCCCGCCCCCGGCGCCTCGGTGGCCTCCTCGAGGAGGCAATCTCCACCACCTCGCCCGCCGTGACTCGAGGCGGGACGGAGCCCGGCCCCTGTTCCGCCATGGCCACATCCGCAGTGGCCTCTGCGATGGGCGTTCTCGCCGTATCCTCGTCATCGCCCAAAGGCACCTCCCTTGCCGGCGGCACCACGGCCGCGCCTCCTTCCCTCTCTAGGCCACGCCACCGCCTCTAGGGGCGGCCCCGAGGCTCGCACTTCCCGCCCCCAGCTTTAGCTTCTTCCGCAGCCGAAAGCGAGGTGGGCCGGCCTTGCACTTTACGCTGCAAGGAAGAAAAAAAAGAAGCGTCCGAGGAAAAGAAGAAAGAAAAATAGCCCCGGAGATGGGCTCGGAGGCCAAGCCGGCGCTTACACGGCAACCCGCACCTTGATCTTGATGCCCATCGGGGGAGGACAAGGGCCTCGGGACGCTCGCCGTCTAGACCCTTCATCAGGCGTTTGACCTTCGCCCTCGAGCCTCCTTTCCGCCGCCTCGGATTGACCGGGGGGCGGGCCGGTCCATCACGCTCGGGCCCAATTGGGCGTGGGATGGCCTCGGAAGGGCTGCGCCTCCTCCCATTGAAGTCACGACTTCGGCCGACCCCACCCCTTACGCCCCGAGCAGGGGATGTCCACGACAACTTCCTTCCCTCGCGGCGTCCCGCCCCCCGGGGGGGCGACACGACCTCGGCCTAGGTGTGCAGCCTTGGCTCGATGAAGCCGAGGCCGAGGCCCTTGCGCGAGTCCTCCGCCATGTGCGTGTTGCGCACCACCGGAAGGTTGGGGCGCGATGCCTCCTCCGGGATCCGGCCCAAAAGCGGCTCAAGTCGTCGTCGTACCACGCCTCCTCCGCGTCGTCGTCGTCATCGCCACCGTCGGTGGTGTCCGGCGGCGTTTCCTCCCGCGGGAGGCCCTCCCCACTCTGGAGGCGTCGGCGCTTCACCCGGTTCATCCTTCTCCCCGCCGCTTGTGGACGTTCCGCTCCCTCGGGCTCTCCTTCTCCTTCCTCCCCGCCTCGAGTGGGCCGGTTCGCCTCCTTCTCCTTGGCAATAGGCGGCTTGGACGCCGCCAACTTCCGGGCGAGCCTCGCGAACGTAAAGAAAGGGATAAGGCGGAGAAGGAAATAGAGGGCAAGCCTCGAGCATAGACACAACACTTACGAAGGAAATGTACCCCTTTATCGGGCCGTATCGTCACTTTGTACATCACGGCTTGGTCGTCGCCGCCGCTTTCCTCGTCCCGCTCGAGGATCTCGTCATGGTCAAGATCCCGGGCGCCATCCGTGCCCCTCCACCACCGGTGCCGGCCTTCATGTCGCATGCAGAATACCGCCCGACATGAGGGGCAGCACCGCCGTTGGTGGAAGCGAGCGATCACCCCCGATGCATCCAACCCCGCCCGGGTCGACAGCGCCCGAGCAGCGATAACCTTCCTCGGGGGGGTCACCTTTTAAAGGATCAGCTCCTTCTTCCACGACGGCGGCTCTACATCGATCGACCTCCGGTGTAGGCCGAGGTGGCTGTGGTCGTTCGGGAGGTAGAACCACTTCACGTGCCACCCGCGATTGGAGGGCGAGAGCTTCACGGGATGTAGGAATCCCGGTGCACGGGCCCGCAACCGCAACGTGCAGCTCTCCCGGCCGACGGCTAGCCTCCTTCCCCTTCTCCAACCCCTTGGGAGCCTTCAAGAAGAGGGCGGCCTCGAAAAAAGTAGAGCCCCAGTCCCAGTGGGCCTCAACTCCAAGAAAACCCTCACAGGCGGCGAACACCGCCGCCCCTGCGTGATCGAGTTGGGGGCGAGGTTATGCAGCTCCAGCCGTAATACCCGAGAGCGCCCGGAGGAACGGCCCGCCTGAAGATGCCGAACCACGTGCTCGTGGAACGCCGTGAAGCTCACGGCGTATCCCTCCGGCGGCATCGGACGGGCGGTGCTCGGGCGGCGGCACAATCCACTCCGGCGTCCGGATGTCGGGAGCGGACACGGAAGGCCCTTCTCCGCCCGGCGCCGCCGGCTCGGCCTCCGTGGACCGAGCACGACTCCCAGTCCTCCGTGCCAACGATTCGACCCTCGGCGCCATCAGGAAGGCAGGCTGGATTGAGCGGCTGCGCGGCAAGATTATCTCTCCCTCTCGGCGGCTCGAGCAAACTCCCCGGCAAAGAACGACGGCAAGAGCGAGAGGCAATGGTCGGAGAAACGGGGAGGAGGGCCAGGCTACCACCGCCCCGGTATTTGTACCGGTAAAACCCTTGCCCGTTCACCTACCGGCATTTAATGGGTATCTCCCCACTTGATTACGTTTCACACGGAGCCCCAGCGCCCGCGTGGGCGGCAGCCTTCCACGGGGGGTTAGGAAAACACACGCGCATTACGGGGTTAATCCCCCGGGGAGATCTAGCTCACGGGCTCGGGCCCCAGGCCCCGTGGCCCCGGCGGCGACCCGGCAGCGCAGCGGGGCAAGACGCCATCTGCCGTCCCCGGGCGTGAGACCCGTTAGCGCGCACGGTGCCCCAACCGCCTTGGATGGGGGGGCCCACCACTTCTCCCCAAAGAAGTGGGCGGCACTACGACGCCGGACGCTGAGAAGGGCGCCTTTAAAAGGCGCACCCACGCCCCCGTCGGGATGAACTATAGGCTTCCTTCCCCGTGAAGGAGTTCGGGCGACGGCCCATTTACTGTCGAGAGGTTCGGAGGCTGGCCCACCGGTGGGTTCGACGGCCGCCTCAAAGCCACTGTGAGTCGTGGATGGCTCTGACGGTCTCATCTGGCGCCCTAGCCCCTGCGCCCGGACCGTCCCCGCCGTGTCCGAGGCCAGGCGAGCCCGCCTCCGAGTTAGGGGGATCCCGCGTGGGAGTGCACCGAGCCCCGGGACCGGCGGGACGGGACCGGGCCCCGCCTCGACACACACCGTGCGTGTGCTCTAATGGAATGCGCCCGGGCCCAAACCAACCCCTAGCGAGCGGGGCACAGGCATTCTACTTGGACTTACCCATTTGACTCACGGATCTAGCCATGTTCGACACTTGTCGGAGCGGCATGGTGAAATCCACCCTCCTCCCTGCGGAAGGGATGCAGAGGTGCGGACAAAACCGGCGACCAGTACCGCAGCGGCCGCCTCAAACCAGAACGGGCTCGGGGGCCCGGCGTAGGTGGGGATTAGGAAACGCCAACTAACTCGCCAAGCTCCCGGCCGAGCCGGCGGGCCCGGGGGCTGGGGGCTCAGCAAAATGGTAGAAACACTCCAACCAAGACACACGCAAGCCCTCGGAGGAAGACCCACACTCCTCTAGAGATTCCATGGCATTGGGCAATCATAGTGATTCGAAACTCTAGGAGCACACACCGGCGGAATGCACGAATGGGGGCTACACCGGCGGCGGATGCGCTTGCGCCCCCACCGGAGAACATAGCCTCCGAGACAAGCAAGCACCCTCACTAAACACGTACAAGCCCTCGGAGGATCACTCACTTTCCTCCGAGGCCTCGGGGGCTACACCCGCCGGGTGCGCTTGCGCGCACCCAACGTAGGAAAGCCCAAAACGCCTAACAAAAACCTAGCTTAAGGCCACAACCTCCGAATGAGTTTACCTACTCCTTGAAGGTTCGGGGGCTACCGTAGGGTATCAAAATAAGGGCCCTCCAAACAATCGAGGCCCAAACGAACGCCAAAACCAAAGCCGCATAGTAGCAAAACGCGGCCTCGCCAAGGCCTAGCAAACTGCTCACCATCCCGTCCCGAGAGCCTCCCCGGCCGAGGCCTCGGGACGGGCGCTAACTATTTCGCCCCGTCCGAGCCCCCCACGAGGCCTCGGGACGGGCGCTTCCGTCTCACCCGGCCCTCTACGTAGACACCTCGGGACGAGCACCCGCCTTCCGTCCGCCCAAGCCCCCGTGCCTAGGACTCGGACGGGTGCGCCGCACTTCCCCGATCAAGCCAGGCCTCGACTTGACGTGTATATGCTGCCCGCCTTCTCACAGTTCCCGTCAGACTGACGTTATCACTTGGCGGGGGATAAGAGCTGTCCCGTCACAACCCTCACTCGCGCTCATGATTACATTATCCTCCACAGTGGAGGCCATGCCTGCCACTGTGGGGCACTGTGTTGCCTAACCTTTCTGCCAGGACAAGTCGCCGAAGCCTCGGGGCGCCAACCGCCACGCCAGGGGCCGTCATCCAGTGTCATCCTCCGCAGGGGAGTCGAATTAAATTTGAACGCCGGTCAAACAACAGTCCCTCCCGGGTTTTCGAGCCCGGGATGGGCAGCGATTGCCCCGATGACGGCTCTCTCTGTGCCAACCGTCCCACAGACGGCAAGAAGGCTCGAGGCCCTCCGAGCCTTGGAACTGGGTAAGTCAAAGCTTCAAAGACGCTACGGGGTCGATACGCCCCTGGGCCTCCATCAACTTCTACGGGGGATACCGCCCTCTCCCTTGTCGGGATAAGGGGCACGACTCCCCCACGGCCGTGACCATGCTCTCTGATACCCGGGCCCGATTTCAGGACCCGGCATAGGAAAGGTGGCGGGCTCCGAGGCCTCGGATCAAGGAAGGGAGGTGCTCGCGGCCTCTTCCATGTACACGAGCACTCTTTGTAAGCCCTACCCTCCCCCTTGCGGCTATAAAAGGGGAGGACCGGGCCCCTTCTTGGGCGGGCCCGACATAGGAAATCTTGAGCACTTACACACGAGAACGATGCGGCACTTGCCACGATCATTCACGAGACTTGGGACCAGCTCCCTCTCTCCACTCGCTTGTACACCCTACCTACAAGCACTTAGGGGCAAGGAAATACAAGTCTTCCTTGTGTTCTTCTTGCACACCTTCCGGGGTTGGGGATACGCACCATAAATTCACTTGTTGGTACTAGGACCACCGGTTTAGCACCGACAGTTTCTTATTAGCCTTCAAACTAATAAAGTAATCACTAACTCTTCTATGAGTTTACAAGAACCACTTAATTCAACGGGAATTAAAACTTAATGCACCACTACTACTACTAATACTTCAGGATAGTATAATTTAAAGACAATACAAGTATATAGGCACATGATTTAAGTTCTCTCTTCTAGAGAAACCTTAAAAATTCTTTTCCATTCTTACATGTCTTAGCTTCTATGCTTGACATTTAGCAACTTCATGTATGCTTTATTTCATATTAGTGATATGTAATAATGTCCTTCTAGGAGTGCCATGTAACACCCCCGGAGTTACACGCTTAATCCCCTGTCAAATTATTTCATGAGCATCGTGTTTATGTGTTAATGCATGCGTTGAAGTGTGTGGAGTGTTATTTGTAACCTTAACATGTCAATAAAATGGCTAAATGGGAGTCAGTTTCAATTGCTCTTTTATATCACTTAAGGTAGTAGATTAATTTTTTCTAAGCAAAAATAGTATAGAACAAGTATGTGGCTACTAAATAAAATTGGAAGTGCAAACTTTATGGAATACAATGCAACTTAGTTCACTGCAAAATAATATATGCAGCTAGTTATGGCTTTTGAAATTAATTACAGCTTCTAAAACTAAAATGGCCAAGTCCGAAAACCTTATGGCAGTGCCATTTCGGCAATCTAATTATGAGAAATCTAGTTAAATGCTATGTCCATGTTTTTGCACCATTGGTTGCTCTCTAGCGAGTACTTTAGCATGGTGTAGTCCATGGACTAGTTTGGTTTTGCTTTGGCGTTTCAAAAATTGCTCAAACCTCGATAGTGCACGCAGCAAACCATGTCTTTGGCGCTCTGTTCGTGAACCGGCACTCCAGCGACGAACCCATGTTGGCACCCTCATATCTTTCTCTCTAAGCCATCTAGGAATGCAATTGATGCCTTCCTTGGAATTCCTAAGTTCCCTTTTTAAGCTCTATCACGTTGGTTTGCTCTCAATCGAGATGGTTTAGTTTTAATCAACACTTTAAAAATCGTGCATGGCACTAGTTGTAGTCGTTTGGCCCTGTGGCGCGGTCACCACGTTCGGGGCTGTGGGCTGTGGCCTGCCTTGGCATAGCTGCGCGGCTAGCCATTGGCTGCTAGCCAGCGGCCGGCGCCGCGGCGTGGTTGGCCCGGCCATCTCTTTGGCAAGCCCGGCGCCTGGTTGCGCGACCACGCATAGCGCCGCGGCGTTGCCCCCAGTGCTCCGCTGGCAGTCGCGTCGAGGCTGTTCGCGTATCCAAGCGGCGCGGCGTGCTTTGCGCCGTTGCTCGCGTCACGTGTGCTGCTTCCTGCGCCTCGATTGATGCCAGCGGCCTGCGCCCGAGCGCCGTGCTTGCGCTATTGACATCTCGTCGTGTCCGCTGCGCCCGCGCTGCGTCGCTGCACCCGCCGTCGCGTCGTCGTCACACTGCCGCGTGGGCTCGGCTCCGCTGCTCGGTGCCCGTCGCCTCGCCCGTCGCGTACGCCTGCAGCTCTGGGCCCGCCTTGATGGATGTCGTGCCGAGCACATTCTTCCCCCCCTCACCCGGCGCATGTTGTTCGCGCAAGGAGCCGACCGTTCCGTCCCTCCCCATTTCTTTCTTTGCCGCCATGGCGGCCGGGGCGCGCCATTAAATTTGGCGGGGAGAAGTCATCTCAAATCGATTCATCGCGTCGGTACTCCGCCATCAAGTTGCACTGTCCACCGACCCCACCTCGCCTTGATTGGTGCCTGGCCCGGCTCAATTTTGGAGTTTCTGGCGGCGGTCTGAAGTAGCCGAGAGCGGCGCTCTTGAAGACACGACCTATCCCAAGCTCCAGAGACCAATCAATTGGCACCTTTAGCTTCGCCCCGCTACCCTCTCTACCCTGCGCACCCATCCAAGTCGTCACCGTCTTTCCACCATCGCTGGCATGGCCGTGTCAGCCGCGGTGCGCCGCCGAGCTCCCTGCTCGCGTACAGCGGCCGGCACTCCTCGGCTATCCTCCAACTTAAACAACACCACAATTTGGGGTAAGGGTGAGATCTTGGTCTTTGTTCGCCCTTCTCCTTCGGCGTTAGCCCCTCGGCGTGGCGGGCGGCCGCGCCCACGACCGCCAAGCTGCGCGGCCATGGCCTTCTCTGCTGGCTGGCCATCTTTGCTTGTACCCGGCCCGAAGTCCTTGGCCCAGTGCCTCCCTGCAGTGGGCGCCATCACGTTTTGGTCTCCCGGCCACCGGGTGCTCACCGGCGATTCCGCCGTCGGCCCGCAGAGCCGCCGCGCCCAAATCCAGCGCGCCCGGCGCCGTCGCGCACCCCGTCTTGGGACCGCCCTGTTGTAAAGATGATAAGCTTCAGGGTGTTAGGTGCGATTCTCCTCTCTGTTTAAATAGTGCTAATAGTTGTATCGTAAATACTTGGAAAACCAGGGTTCTTTCTATAAAATCGCGTGCGCGTGCGCCGTGGAGGCCGAGTTGGGCCGGCCTGCTCTGTTCTCCCGCCTCTGCTGGGCCGCTTGGGCCAGAAGTGAGGCGCCCGGCCTGCTTCCCCTTTTAGGTCCTTTTAATTAGTTTTCCAATTTCTAAAAAGGCAGCAAACTTGTAAGTTTCATATAAAATCACGTAAGTGTCCAAAAATCATGAAACCAATTTTGTTGGCTTCCTAAAATCATGATCTATCCTCTGGTGTATTTGGTTCAGGCAGTTGTGTGAGGTTCCTAGGTTGTATTTATTTATTCATGAATACCTTTTGTTATTAATTTTTTTTTTAGATAATGAATTTCGGTTGCAAATCGGTAATCGTTGTGACCATGAAATTCATGCAAGCTTTTGTGATGCTATTACATGCTTACTGTAATTATGGTAGCCCTTAAATAGCTAGTTTGATAAGGTAGCAAAAATACCTTAGTTAAAATATATATTAAAATGACTAGGAAGCGATTATAAAAATCATCGCTTGACATGAAGCGCTACTTTATGAGAGTGAAACCTAGCTAATCGTGTTAGCCATTAGAGCTAGTTGTTAGTATAGTTTATGTCTGTTGTATTTTAAGAGTTTTTGTTGCCCTTGTATTGATTGGATCATTTCTGCATCGCATCGTTGCATATCATATTAGGGACGACGATTGATCGATGCAACCGAAGGACTTGGTGTTACACGAAGATGATGTCATGATGAGCGTGTCACGGAGTTGGAATACTAACTTTTGGTTATATGCTTTTACCCAGGCAAGCCCCGGTTCATAACCCCTACTATTATATATAATATTTATATATATATATATATATATATATATATATATATATATATATATATATATATATATTGCATTAAGTTTGAGGAGTTGAATGAAACCCACCTGCATAAATATCCTTATCCACGAGTCTTACTAGTATAACAGGATCGTGTAGATTTGCTATGCTACAGGTTGCCAGTAGAAGTCGAGTGATTTCCTGTCACTCGCGAGAGATAGAATTATTATTATTACTATCATGTTACTATCATATGGGTTATATATGGATAATAAATGGAGACCGGGCGGGATAGTATTATGGACCGTGGATAGGCGTTGGGTTTGTTGGGCAACAGAGCGAGGCTCTGGTTGCGTTTTTGTCTCGCCTGTGTCGATTAAGGACCGATTGTTGTTAAGGGTTGAAGGTCAAGTCACAGATCTCCTTATCCCGAACACATACTTGTTTATGGGAGCTCGGAAGGCTTGCTCTCTCTTGTCTTGGGTTCCGGCTCCATCCGGACCGACTGTATAGGGTGGTGTATACTTGTGTTTTCTTTTTGGGTTGGAGATCCTTGCACCGCATTACGGCCGGGCCGGTAATGTCGGGGGCTTGGAGTCCCAGTTAGGACGGGGATCTGGAGCCCCGGGCAGGAGAAAGCAAACTATTCTTGTCTGTGTCTAGGATGCAGATGAGGAGTGTGTCTCGGGGTACCCAGCTGGGCGCATTGATTCGCGAATCGCCGTTCTTGAACGGTAATGACGAGGGCTTTATTCGGCATCGTAGTAAGAAATGGAAGATGAAAGATGGATAAAAAAGGTTCGATTGCTTACCACTTGCTTGAAAGTAGTTTAGGTGCTCACCTAGAATGGTTAGCTAATGAATTAATCATGGCTACTAAAATTGAATATAACGATGCACTATTAGTAATGCTTCCCGCAAATATAAACCCGGCAAGCCAAAAACAGCCTTGCATATTCCTTTGAGTCATTTTATTCCCTTCGTCGGGTAAATCTTCTTTGAGTACAATTGAGTACTCGGGGTTTTAACCTCCCTGTTGTGTGTAATGTGGATGCTAGTTGTTGACTTTTTGTGTGTGGATTCCTCTGGTGGGCTCGGCGAGGAAATTCCAATTATTTGCGATAGTAGTTTTATTTTTAAATTTCACCAAAGGATTTTTATAAAGAAAAGTTCTATAATGTTATCATCATGTTAAATGGTTAGTCATGAATTGAATAAATATTTATTTTCCGCTGCAATAAAGATTAAGTGTTACCAGAGATACCATGTAAATCTAAAACGAATCAACTTTCATTTTGCTACACTATAATTATTCCTTCCGCTGTTATAATTCGTAAGTCATGCTCTGATCAAATGTAAACATGTGATGTAAGAAATGTAATATTGTTGTAAGTTTTATTCCCTCATTTGTGATCCTGATGAAAACTGTGGATTTTCGAGTTCTCCCGTTGGGTGTGCTCGACGGAATCGTCTAAACTAGTGCGCTCTCTTGAGTACTTAGCGTCTGATAAAAGATAAGTACTCTTGTGAGTGTATTAATTTAGGCGGTTCTGCCACATGCCACATATGCAAGTCATATATCCTGGTTAATAGAGCTGTCTAAAAATTCTAACTTAACTTCTATTTGAGTAATTTTGATGATAAATGTAAATACTTTATGTATTACATCGTTCTTTGATATTCTATATTCAAGAGACATTTCTTCAAGAATATTCATATATTTACCGTCTTGTCTTCTGTGACATTTAATACAAAACTTCAAGCTATTGTTTATCGAGCAACATTATACCTCAATAGGCATATAAGTTTGAAAGTTCCACTTTCATTGCAATATGATAGTGTAATCATAATTTGGAATTTTTCTCATACAATGAGTCCCGCCATTTGTTATTTCTCTCGGCCATATACTCATTCTAGAGAGTAGTCAGGAAATATGTATCCCAAGTTCACTACACTTCAATGGTAGCAAAATATCCTACATAGATTAATAATGACCATAACAAATAATTCTACTATTCAGAATAATTCCAGGATATTTTCTTCTTTTTAAGACATGCATATATTTACATAAAATATATCATATGCAAATAAGTTTACTACATGTAAACAAGTGGTAAGGTGCAAAAAGATAGTGGACGAATATTCAAAATATTCTTAGAAGCATCCTAACACTTTTCAGGATTGTGCTATATGCAAATTTTCATAATTAATACCAACCATTCATTCATCTCAAATATTCATTATGCTAAAAAAAATAAATATGAGTCACTCAAAGGTGATAAGCCTAAGGCCTGTAGCAATTAAACTACAAATTTAGTGTTGTTTACAGTGGCATATATATGCGGGTATAAGAAATACAATGAATATGCATAAACAGTCTAGGGTTGATTCTTTTAGAAAACTGCTATAAAAAAAATTCTTGATGGGTCGTATGCAGAAACACCCTAATTCCATAATTTGGATATAAATTCTGCAAGATCAAGGTGCCCTCGTATGTGGGTTGGCTACGAGCCGCCCTTTTGGTCCTCCTGCTCCGACTGGCGACGGCTACAAGCTGCCCTTATACTCATGTAGGATATTTCCAAATCCGACCGACGGTAACGGCTTCATGCCGCTCCTCGTCCTATCCTCAGGCTTATGTGCCGAATTGGAACGCGGCTTCAAGCCGGCAGGTGTGCTAGAGGGAGCGTAGCTTCATGTAGCTCCTATGGGTCACGACGAGCCGCGTGCAGGCGGCTGGCAGTGGAAGCGACCGCGCATGTTCGAGCCCTAGGCAACTGCTTATAGGAGATAATGATTGTGTACGAATTTGCTTGATTCAGGGGGTGTTTGGATGGTGTGGAAAAAGTTTTTGCGTGTCACATGAATGTCGGAGGGATGTCGGAAGGGGATTTTAAATATTAATAAAAAAACAAATTACAGAACTCATCAGGAAATCATGAGATAAATTTTTTTAAGTATAATTAATATATCATTAGCAAATATTTACTGTAGCACCACATTATCAAATCATGGACTAATTAGACTTAAAAGATTCATCTCGCAAAGTTATTGCAATCTGTGCAATTAGTTATTTTTTTAGACTATATTTAATACTCCATATATGTGTGACAAGATTCGATGGGACAAGGTAAAACTTTTGCCTCTGAAATCCAAACATCCCCTCACTACGAAAGCAGGCCGGGTTACTATTTCCAGTAGATCTAGATACATACGAGTTCGGTCTTCATGCCGATCAGTTCCGAATTTTAATCAACCTGCATGCTATTGTGGTACGTTGTCGGACTTCGTGCCGATGATGACCCTATGCATGGCTCCGTCGGTCTTCCATGCCAACGATTTTTATTTTAAATTCAACTCTAGATGCAGTCTGTAAAACATATATTACTCGTGTATATATGTACTTCATGTACAAAATTATATGTACTTTGTGTGCAATAGCTTGATGGCTAGAGCAAACGCAGTCAGCTAGATGCAGTTCTTTCGTACCTCGTAAAAAGGATACCAAGTTGATCTACCTCACATACCGCGTAGGGTAGTGGTTAGTAGATACATACCACGAGGGGGCGTTTGGCATTGTCGTAGAACTATCTGCTTGCATTGATGGTGACAGTTCATGTCGATGCAGTGCAGATTAGTTGTAGGCAGAGGTAGCAGATCCGTTCCGCTAACAACGTCGGGATGTCGACGTCGTCGAAGTAGTCGCGGCAGGAACGTCGGCACGAGCGGCGGCGACGTAGGTTGGTGGCGGCTTCAACGGCGATGTCGATATAGAGCTTGTCGTGCTGATAACGTGTTATAAAACATGTTGCCAGCGGTTAGGACCTTTTCCTCTCCGTCTTATGATCAACATAGTAGATAAAAGTAGAAGAACAAGTAGACACAAGATACAGAGACTATTCTTTATTTATTGATTATTGGTAATTACAACATAGAGCTCCCACATATATATAGTCCTGCCATGGCCTAAGAGTTTTGGTCAGAGCCCACATACAAATGGACTAGAATTAGAATTCCTTCTTCTCTTTTTCTTCTAGGAAAGAGTCCGTATGTTTTACAACATTGTCCACGAAACTTTTTGTCTTCAACCCAGCCTATATAGCCCATGTGACAATTGACGTGCGGATCCATTCGGGAGTACTGTAGAAAGCTTGAGTGAACATTCCAGCGTGATCTGACACGACAGAGCATGAGATCGATCCATTATTCTCGCAGCTCGACTCTGGAGCTCGTCGCCGCTTGCTGGCGGCTGGCGCTCGTGTCGCGACCTCATTAGTTCGCATGCATCCTCCATATACGAGCCCTTGTTCACACGGCCGCCCGGGAAGCCGGCTGGCGGCTGCCAATGCGCCGTCGCTGTCTCGCCGGCCCACCGGGCGCGCATCGCGCCGGTGGTTTCGCCGTCGCAACCGGCCGGTTTCCAATCCCGGTCGATCGAGGCGCGCAGGTCTTGGATTCGCCACTGCGGCCGGATTCGCCACTGCGGCCGTCTCTTTCCAATCGCATGCAATTCACATGAGGCAAGCAAAACATGGGCATGGCGTGGCGCGCTCGGAGCCGGCGGTGGGATCGACGAGATGTCGAGGTCGAGACCGCCGGCGCCGAGTCCGATCCGGCACATGGCGTAGAGGTTTTCGGAGTGATCTCTGATCAACGAGACAGAGGGACGCGAGCGCCCGGCCCGGGCTTTTCCGCGCCGCGCGTCCGGCCTCCCGGCCGGCTTGCCTTGCCGCTCGATCGGCGTCGTCGTCGGCGCCTTTTCCTCTCCGTCCCGCACGCTGAAATGCACTGCGGCCTCACTGGTGCCGCTACACTCTACCTGCAAATTGGTGAGTGTTAGGTGCACCTCTAAACCTCTTTAGTTAAAGTATTTATACTACTTCTTTAAAGTTTTTAAAAAGTAGTATAAATATTTAAACTAATGAGGTTTAGAGGTGCACCTAAAGGTTACGAAAAGGAAAGAAGCCACGCATGCACCTCTACGCTACACCACCACCAGCGAGAAGGAACGAAGCCACGCGTGCTCCTGGACCGCACGCCATTGGATTCACACGTGCGCGAAAGGGGCAGAGGCAGACAACTCCATCATCAGGGTCAGGGCCATCGATCATGCCCAGTGATTGAAGAAGCTTCTTCCAGTGGCACACCTCTCGTCAGGCCACCACACTTGGTGTGTGTTGCCCGGCTGGTCCCGGCCCCGGTGCAGAAAGATACGCCTCGCCGTGTTGCTGCGGTGCAGTGCAGTGCAACGCGATGCATCCGTCGTCTCGACGCAAATGCTCGCAGATTATAGATATTAGATGATGCATGCATCTCTTCCTCATCTGTTCATCCGCTGTAGCAGTGTGCATAGCACCTAACTGTGTGCAGCTGCAGCCGCAGCCGCAACCCGCAAAACACGGGGGCCATCGCCATCGGGCATGCAATGCAAGTGCCGGATCTTGTACTGTCAAAATCCTAAGTACAAATAAGTCACCATGCATATTGCGGCAACGAAAATGGAGTATTATAAAGCTGTTCTTCGCAGCTCTGACTACTTGGAAGGTCATCATAGTTGTTTATTGGAGCAAGTCACTCTGCAGTCTGCAGAGCGAAGTCAAATAAATGTCGTTAATGCGCAATAAGAGTTCTGAAACGCTTTCCTTCCTGAAATGCATGCAGAGTTTGGTCTTTGGTGCGATCGATCGAGTGCCGCACAAGTCACCCTGCACTGCACTGCACTGTACGAAGCACGATTGCATGAACTTGGGTGAGAATGTGAGATGGGCAAAAATATCTATGCGCGCGCCGCAGCCAAAATCAAAAGGACTGGACTGGAGGAGCTCGCGGGAACCGTTTATGTAGTGAGTGAGCGGCGGTAGTGCATGCCCAATTAAGGTTGATGAGTTTTAATAGAAGACTTGCGCACGGTCGAGTGGTGACCTGCCAACTTCCACACGTGGCGTCTGAAACGAAAGCTCCGAACGCAACTGCAAGATACGAGTTCAACTCAAAAACATAACAGTTACTCCGTAGGTATTTAAACTATTAGTAGTTCCTAGATAAATACTCCACTTAAAACATGTAATATCTAGGTACTTAAACTATTGGTGGTTCCCAGATAGATACTCTAATTATAAATTCCGTTAGTGCATAACGAAACAAATTAATTAAATATAATTAATCTATTATTAGCATGTGTTTACTGTAGCACGATATTGTCAAATCATAACTAATTATGCTTAAAAAATTCGTCTCACAAAAACCAGCTGATAAGCAATGGTCACCGGGACAACTGAACTCATGATTTGGTAATGTCGCGCTACAGTAAATATGTGCTAATGATAGATTAATTATACTTAAATAATTTATCTCGTTATATACTAATAGAATTTGTAATTAGAGTACCTATTTGAGAACTACCAATAGTTTAAGTACCTAGTTGTTACGTGTTTTAGTTGAAGTATCTATCTGGGAACCACGAATAGTTTAAGTACCTAGGTGTTATGTTTCTTAGTTGAAATACTCATCCGAAACCATCCAATAGTTTAAGTATCTACGGTGTAATTTACTCTTTTAAATATGTAGTCAAAGACAGTAGTAATATTTGACCTAGAATAAATTAAAACTAACGTGAAATGTAAAAGAAAAGGAGAGTTTATAAGAAAGGAACAGAGGGAGTAGAAACTGTAAGAAAATCCTTTGCAAAAAGAAAATCATTAGGAAGAAAAAAATAATCGATTGATGGCCAACATTCAATTCTAGATGATGAGTCTAGACGTCTAGTGACTTTTTTCACGTACTCTCTTCTCCCTAAAATATAAGGAATTTGAAGTTGTCTTAGATCAACTACTTTTAGTTGGACAAAATTTATAAAAAAAAGATAACGATATTTATGATGTTATTATAAAACATATTTTAAATTTTACCTCTTTGAAGTGTTAGATGTTAATAGTCTTTGTTAACTTAGGACCCTTAATTTTAATTAGAATGAAAGGGTAATAAAGAAAATTATGAAAAATTATATTTTTGTAGTACATATTTGATTTCGCTGAGAGACTAATTATCTGGTTATTAGTTAAGCTTGTTGTAGCCTGGGGAAAAAACAGTATTCGCAGTCATAGACAGACAGCAGTAATTGTGCTGTGTAATAGTAATCGAGGTGATGATTTAAACACGGAACGGAAGTCCGATATCCCTTGCACTTGCACACACGTCATGTAGTCGCATAGATATAGGGGTGTTTGGATTCTAGGGACAAGTTTTGTCCTGTCCCATCGAATCTTGTCACATATGCATAAATATAAAAATATAGTCTAAAAAAATAACTAATTATACAGATTGCGATAATTTTAGGAGATAAATCTTTTAAGCCTAATTAGTCCATAATTTGACAATGTAGTGCTATAGTAAATATTTACTAATGATAGATTTAATTATAATTAAAAAAAATTGTCCCATAGTTTCCTGATGAGTCCTGTAATTTATTTTTTTTATTAGTGTCGGGGACCAAAATAAGGGCCGCTTTGGGAAAGCCCAACAAACGCAAAACTAGGCCCAAAGCAGGCCGCTCATTCTTTGTAAAAAACGGGGTCACGGCCCCAAAGCAGCTGGGAGGGCTCCTAGCCTCCACCTCGCCCGAACCCTCTCCGCAGGGTTCTCGGGCGGGTGCCGATTCTCCGCCGCGTCCGAGGCTTCCGCGCTAGGGCCTCGGATGAACCTCCAATTTCCGTCCCGCCCGAACCCCGGCAACGGGGCTCGGACGGGGACGCTCCAGTCAAAGCCGTACCATCGACTTGACGATATCCACCGCCACCCGCCCATACCTCGTAGGTCGGGGGCATCCCATGCCCCGGCAGGGATGGACACCGCCCCGTCGCGACCCACGCCGGCGCCACGCCGACGCGATCTCCAAAGTGAAGGCCACGCCCGCCACTGTGGGACGCTGTGTTGCCTAACCTCGCCGCCAGGTCACGTCGCTGAAGTCCTGGAACGCTATCCACCACGCCAGAGCGACGACAGCCGACGTCACCTCCAGTACGGGGGTGGATTGGACGCCCCCTCCGGTCAGCAAACAGTCCCGCCCGTGAGCTCTGAGCCCGGGATGGGCGGTTACAGCGCCGGTGACCATCCACGGCTGTTCCAACCACTCCCCGTACGACACCACGCTCCGAGGCTCCCCGAGCCTCGGATCCCAGGCGGGTCAAAGCTACAGCAAGCTACAGGCCCCGGACACCCCCTCCGTCACGTTCCACCAACTCCGAGCAAGGACGCCCGTCATTCCGGCCAACAGGGCCAGAGAGGCGAGCAGCATGGCCCCGTCACGTTCATGGACAACCTGCCCATTCCGGAGCCTCGGACGAGGACACACGGAAGCCCAAGACTTTGCTACGAGCATGACCACCTCATGTAAAGCTCGGTCCTCCCCTTACGGCTATAAAAGGGGAAGACGGGCACCCATACACAGGGGAGACACAAAAAACCTCACACACGCCTGATATTGGCACTTCACTCAATCATCCACGAGGCTTGGGACCCTAGTCCCTCTCTCATTGCTTGTACACCCTACCTACGAGCACTTCGGTGCAGGATAATACAAGAACACCTCTCCCCCACTGGACGTAGGGCCTTCTCTTGCCCGAACCAGTATAAATCCTTGTGTTCATCTTGCACACCATCCGAAAGTAGGGAGCACGCACCACAAATTCACTCGTTGGTGCTAGGACAACCCGGTTCCCAAAGACCGGTTGGTTGGCGCGCCGGGTAGGGGAGGCTGTGCGTGTTTCGCCTCTCTTCCCGCCAAACCTCCGGATGGCGGTTGTCGCGACGACACCACGAGGGGGCCTTTCGGCCCCAACTTTCCTCCCCCAGCCCGCTGGGGCGGGGACCCGATCCGGTTCGGAGGTCTCGAGTTCATGTCGACAGGCACCTGGGTTCGACATGGAGCTCCTTCCGCCGGAGGTCCGGGACCTCACGGGCGGGGCCCCGGCGGAACCATCACCGGCCCGGCGTAGGAGGCACCGTGGTGCCCGCACCGCAGCGCAAGACGGCGGATTCGCCACGACGCCCGGTGGCTTGAGGAGGACCTAACGGCGCTTCACCTGGCGACGCCGCCCCGCAGCGGCGCTCAGCGGCCGCCGTCACCACGACGACCATTTGGCATGGCCAATGCCGCAGCCACGTGCGCGTCGTTGATCTCCACCACCATGGGAGCCCGAAGGAGGCGCCCGCATCGCCGGCGGCACTCCACGGAGCACCCCGACGCGAACATCCCCGACGGACCGATCCATGCCTACGAGGAGTACGATCGGGCAGGCGAGGCGGTGTGACTCTGGCGCCGCTTACGTCCACCCGATCCGGCGTTACCTCGAGGTTCTGGAGCCTAGGGGTTCATCCCGGAGCACGCCACCGCGCCCGGCTACCCCGACTCGACTTCTCGGACGACATGCGACCCGACTCATGCGAGTGCTTCCACGTGGAGATCGGCGACCTCGCACCGGGCGGCAACAACGGCGATAGCGACGACCGAGATCGAGATCCTAGGCACACCGTCGAGCCCGCCCCGGTGGTTACGACCCGGTGGATCCAGGCACCTCACGACCACAGGGGCGGGAGCGGCAGACCCCGCCGCTTGCGGCCCCGCCGAGGGCCGAGGGCCTGGCGGCCACCTCAGAGCCACGCCGACCCACCATCGGCAGATTCGCGAGCTGAGCTAAGCTCGAACACGACCGTCCTCGCCTACGGCGAGAAGATAGACGCGCGCGTGCGAGCAAGGCCACCGCTGGCGGTGCACAACCCGAGCCGAGCGCGGCTCGGCAACACGCCCACAACGTTCACACGGAGGATCGTCAATCACGAGGGGGGCGAGCCCTTTCCCCGTCTTCCCTGCGAGCGAGAACATCGCCGCCGCCGCCCTTCTCCTCCGAGCGATGCGAGCCCTCTACCGGAGGGGTGGCGCATCCACGACGAGATAAGGGGCTACATCGAGACCGCCGTGGTCCAACAGGCCGAAAGCTCAGCCTCACACCTTCGCGCACAGAAGGACGAGGAGCTCGAGGGCGCCCCTCGGGAGGAGCGAGAGGCCTCGTCCACCGGACCCCTCGCGGAGACGATTCGCGAGCGCATCCAGACCACCGCGGCGGCCTCGACGACGGCGACGCGCGTAACGCTATCAACGGCGCCGGGGGGGGGGCAAAGGCGCGGGCGACCGCGACCGCCGGCCGCGCAGGGGCGGCAGGCGCGACAAAGAATGAGGACGCGGCGACGTGGACCCCCTGGGGCCTCGAGCCTTTAGCCGAGATCCGCAACGCCCGGTTCCCCTTCCGGTTCCGTCAATGGCCAACCTCACCAAGTCCTCGGGAGAAACGAACCCCGAGGTGTGGCTCAATGACTACCGCCTCGGGCGTGCCAGCTGGGTGGCGCGGACGATGACCGGCTCATCGTCCGCAACCTCCCACTTCACCTGGGGGACTCGGCGTGAGCTTGGCTGGAGCACCTCCCCGCCCGCACGATCCGCGACCGGGTCCGATCTGGTCAAGGTTTTCGTGGGGAACTTCCAGGGCACATACGTGCGCCCTGGAAACTCGTGGGACCTCCGTAGCTGCTGCCAGAAGTCAAACGAGCCGCTGCGTGACTTCATCCGCCGCTTCTCGAAGAAGTGCACCGAGCTACCCAACGTGGCCGGCACCGCCATCATCAGTGCATTCCTAGACGGAACGACCTGTAAGGAGCTAGTCCACGAGTTGGGTCGGAAGATGCCCTCCACCGCCAACGAGCTGTTCGAGGTAGCCACAAACTTCGCCTCCAGCGAGGAAGCGGTGGGGGCGATCTTTCGCGGCGCCAACGACAAGGGCAAGCGGCAGGACGAAGGAGCCGAGGGAGCAGCAACCCGCAACCCCAAGAAGAACAAAAGGGGCAAGCGGAGGGGGAAGCAAAGCAAGAAGGAGGAGGACTCCGAGGATGACCTCGTCGCTGCGGCCGACCGCAAGGCACCCCGAGGCCCCCCAGGGCCCGGGGCGTTCGACGACATGCTCAAGAAGCCTTGCCCCTTCCACAAGTTCCCCGTCAAGCACACCATGGGGGAGTGTGACTTGGCCTGCCGATTCTACCAGAAGCTCCCCCCGTCCGAGGACAAGAAGAAGAAAGAGAAGGAGGATGAAGGCAAGGGCGACGGATTCCCGGAGGTCCACGATGTCTTCATGATCATTGGCGGCCTCCCGGCGAACTTCTCCCCACGCCAGATCAAGCGTGAGCGCCGAGAAGTGTTCTCGGTACGTCCCGCCACGCCGCAGTACCTGCCGTGGTCTGCCGACGCCATCACCTATGGCCTCGACGACCACCCGCTCTACGTGCCGAACCCAGGGAGATACCCGCTCGTGGTAGACCCTGTCATCGGCAATGTCCGGCTCACCAAGGTGCTGATGGATGGCGGCAGCGCCCTCAACATCCTCTACTCCGAGACCCTCAGCCTATTGGGAATGGAGCGCCCCCATCTCCGACCCTCCAACTCCCCTTTTCAGGGGATCGTGCCAGGCAAACGTGCCTGGCCCCTCGAGCAGATCGACCTTCCGGTCGTTTTCGGGACACCGTCGAACTACCGTAAGGAGGTCATCACCTTTGACGTGGTCGACTTCCGGGGAACCTACCACGGAATCCTCGGACGTCCCGCGTACGCGAAGTTCATGGCGGTCCCGAACTACACGTATCTCCTCCTCAAGATGCCGGGTCCCAACGGCGTCATCACCGTCGACTCCTCCTACGAGCATGCCTTCAACTGCGACGTAGAGGCTATCGAGCATGCCGAGGCGATGGCGCTATCCGAGGCCCTCGACTCCAAGCGACACGCCAATGCCTTCAAGCCGTCAGACGGAGTGAAGGATGTCCCGCTCGACCCCTCCACCCCGTCCGGCAAGACGGTGAATGTAACACCTCAGGTGTTAAGCATGCATTAGGCACTTAATTAATTAACTTGATCATCATTAATCATGGCATAAGCATCATCAAGCATCAAACCCTAAATGCATCATCATTTCATGTGTTGCATTTTGTTTATTTAATTTTGCTTGAGTGCTTGTCTAGTTAATTAATTACCTTGCCAAATGACTTGATCAAGTTTGGATCCACTTGCCCAGCATTTCGAAATGTTTTGTCAAAATTTTATTGCAAAAGTTTTGAAGCATTTTGGAGCAAAAAAGAAATTTAATTGGAAAAATTCCCTTTTTATGCCCTAAATTCAAAATGAATTTGTATTTCAAATTTTATTGGGAATTTTGAGTTGAGCCCTAAATGAAAGTTGTTCAGTTTGAAATTCTCTACAACTTTTGTTTTGGGCACATTTCTTGAAAATGCATTGAAAATTGCCAAAAAGTGAGCTTTTGTTTCAGTTTAAATTTTCAAAAAAAAAAAAAAAAAAAGCCGGCGCAAACCGGCGAGGCCAAATCCGCCCACTCGGCCCGCGGCCCTCCTCACCAGCGCGCCTCCGCTTCGGCGTCGTGGCCGACCGACCGCCAGGGCCGCCGCCACGCCACGCTGCCGCCGGCTGCAGCGGCGCCGCCGTGGCGGGCGAGCCCTGGCCGGCGGGCCCCCACCACGGCGACTACACCCCGAATTGGAAACGCCCGCTCCATTTTTCGCCTCTGTTTCGCTCGCTCTGCCTCGCTCTCTCTCTCTCGCTCTCGCAGCACCAGCAGCAGCGCACCGCCAGCGCCATTGCCGCGGTGAGCTCGCGCCGCCAAGGCTGTTCCACCGCCACGTGCGGCGCTCACGCTCCGCCCGGCCGGCGCACACGCTCCGCCGTCACCGAGCCGCCTCGCTGCACTCGCCATTGCCGACGCCGTCAAGGTGAGGGCGGATTGACCGATTTTCCGTCTTGTTGGAGCTCACGGAGTTCACCAAGCCTCACAGCGCCAGGTGTTCGGCCGCCATGCACCGCCTACGGCCTTCGTTCCGCGCGCCTCAAGTCCGCCAGGCGTGCGCTAGGCGAGAGGTTCAATCGAACCCGGCTCGGTGCCCTAGCCACCTCACCGTCAGCGTCGCCGTCACCATTAGCGCCGCGCGCTGTATGCAACGCCCGGGGCTGCAGGGGTCGTCAATCGGGGCACCCGGCCCTCGAATGGGGTTCGCCCCAGAGCCCGCAGGGCTCGTGCGCATCTCGATTGGCATTGCCGCCGTCGAGATGGCGGCCGGGCGCGCCATGCGGGGTCACCCGTCATGCCGTCGCTTCGCCCGCCGTAGCTTTTCCGCCATCACGGCGCAACCAACCTCACCGCGGGGTGCGGCTCGGCCCGGGAACACGCCGGTGCCACCGGCAGACGCCGTTGAGCTCACCACGGGCGAGCTAGCGCCGCCGGGTAGCTTCCTCGCCTCGGCCGACCGGCGGTGGGCCCGTGGACCGCTGGGTCCCGCCTGGCAGTGGCTCACGGTCCACTGGACCGGGTCTATGGACCCCGGGCGTTTTCGGTTTTTGTTTATTTCTTTTCGTAAAATGCTTAAAATGCCTTTTGATTTTATTGCTGGTGCAAATGAACTCCAAATTTGATGATTCTTGCTTTGCTAGGTTGGTAGTGAGTAGATCTATTCAGGAAAATTATGAGATGTATTTTTGGTGACTAATTTCTGTGTAGATTTATTTAAATGCTTAAATGGCTGAAAACTGAGTAAATACATAATAAATAGAATATTGCTCTGAAAAAATATGATTCTTGTTCTGTTAGTCTTGTTATGAGATGTACTTTCTGTGAAAAATGTATAACATATAGATCCTGTGTGTAGAAATATTGAGATGTGATTTAAATGCATTTCTAGGTAGATTCTTAAATGATTTTTAATAAATTAATTATAAGGAATTATGGCCTGGTAATTTTTTGGTGACTGCTCTTGTGCTAAGAAGTTCTAGATAAAAATATGAAATCTGTTGTTTGACACTTTTCATAGTACAAAGTTGTGGAATGTGCATTTCTGTCCTGCTGCTTAATCTTTTTGTGTAGGCTGTTGTACTTGATAAAATGGGATGAAAATTTTATCATGGCTCTGTTATAGCATGATGTAGCTCCTGTAATTTTTATAGATTTTTCTGAACTGTTTAGACAGAGGTCACAGTTCAAGCTTGTTTATTCACATGAAATGATAAGCATTGGAATTAAATGGTTTAATGAGTTCTATATTACTTCTTGTGCACTTTTAATTATGCTATACTTGCTGGTCATGTAATGCTGTATCGTAACTGAAATGTGGTGTTTGGATATGAGTAGTGATATTTCTCTGTATTCATGTGATGTGTGTGTGTGCGCGCCTACACACCACTCTTCTTTATGCACTTCTCTAAGTGTTTAGAGAAGAGGTATGCGCATACTCAGTAAATGAGTTAAATTGTTAGTAGAGAGGAGATATGCACCTACTCTGTCAAATGATCTGTTAATCATCTTCATTCATGAGCATCATGTGTGTATGCATTCACTGTACTTATGCATGTACATCGCATCATACTGAGGTTCGCGGGGAGGACCTCCCGTATTCGGAGACCGAGCAGAATCTTCCGGAGGAGCCCCAGTGGGAGGTTCCACAAGAAGAAGGCGAAGAAGAGCTGCCTGAGTGTGCCCGATCACCTGGCGTCGGACTTCGAGCAAGGCAAGCCCCGGAGCATCTACTTACCTATGCTTTCTAGCAGTCTAATTATGCTTTATGATTGTTGCATTAAGTATAGGAGTTGTGTGACACCGTTGATACATTATATCCTTGCTTTTACCATTGATTATCCCACCTTGATACACCCCCGCTAGTCTAGGGCGAGTAATATGCTTAGCTTGCTTAGACGGTAGAAGTCGGGTGATTTCACGTCATCCGCGAGTATAGGTGGTTACTTGCTATTGATGGAAAAGCTTATGTTGATATCATCCGGTTGATGGTTCGGTTATGATAAATGGAGACCGGACGGAGTCTTATGGGGTTGTTGGACCATAGTGATTCCGTCTGTGTCGATTAAGAACCGCACCGTTGTTGTACCCCAAGTCATATTGAACGCATGCCTCACATTTAGCTGGTCGGATAAGCACTTCCGACCGCGGGCCTAACACTATCCGGGCCGGTTCTCGACCCGTTCGCACCGTATTGGAGATGGATGGGGAACGAGGGGCGCGAAGAGTAAGTCCGAGGTCCGGCTTTTCGGGCTAAAGGCGTCGAGGCGGTCCACGGGTACGGTGGCTCCATGCGAGATCGCGCTTTGTTTTTCTGGATACCGCCACGGTGATCTGTAGCTCACTTTTAGCGGGTGAGTGTGGTTTGTGTGAGGAATACCCCCGAGCTCGATAGTAATCGATTCGAATCGCCATCGTTCTGGGACGGTGAACACCTTGACTTGAGCTGCAACATCGTAGTAATGCTTATGGAATATGGTTAATGATGATGATGAGTTAAGGCGATGTTTATGGCTACGGTTACTACTTGCTTGCTTAATCATGAATAATATACTATAATGATGAATAGTATAGGTGCTTACCTAGCTTAAATAGGAATAATTAATTTTTTGTCACTTTAAATGTTACTACCGCTTTTTACGCAAATGAGTCGAGCTACCTCCCGATAAAGCCTGTCATACTCCTTGGAGTCTTTATTTTGAGTCGGTCGGGTAAGTCTAGCTGAGTACCTTCTCGTACTCGGGGTTTTTCCCGCTTGTTGTTTGTGCTTGAGACGGACATACCTTCCACAGTCTTGTGCTACTGTCTTTTTCAGTGGACTAGAAGACCTTGGGCAAGGTTAATCTTAATATTCTCCCCAACCGCTTTTGATGGATAGACTACGGACTGGCACTTTGTATTAATCTTTAAAAATGCGTGAGTTGGGTTGAGCTTTCAAAACTACTTTGCTTTCGCAACTTTCGGATTTTAAGAACTTGGTTTGTAATAACTTTATTTCCACACTCGATGTTGTCGAACTATTTGTGAAAACGTTGTAACGTGTGAGCGGTGACGCTAAACTTATGCGATCTTGGTTGATGATGTTTGGTTTGAAATCCTTCGAGATTTCCGGACTACCGGGTTTATAACGGCTTAAGTGTGACAATTGCTTGCTTAGCGAGTGATTTTTCACTTATACTTTTATAAATTGGTCGGTTCTGTTACAGCGAAGATCTGCGACTCCCTCAACCCTAAATAGGAAGCTGTGCTCGTTGACTTTCTCTGCGCGAACATCGACATTTTCGCGTGGAGTCCCTCGGACATGCCGGGCATTCCGAGGGATGTCGCCGAGCACTCCCTTGATATCCGGGCCGGGTCCGGACCGGTGAAGCAGCGCCTGCGCCGATTCGACGAGGAGAAGCGCAGGGCCATCGGCGAGGAGGTGAACAAGCTTCTAGCGGCCGGGTTCATCAAGGAGGTTTTCCACCCTGAGTGGTTGTCTAATCCTGTACTAGTTAGGAAAAAGAGTGAGAAATGGAGGATGTGCGTAGACTATACTAGTTTGAATAAAGCATGTCCAAAGGTCCCTTTTCCCTTACCATGTATCGACCAGATAGTCGACTCCACCTCGGGGTGTGAACTCCTGTCCTTTCTTGATGCTTACTCCGGCTACCACCAAATCAAGATGAAGGAGTCCGACCAGCTCGCGACATCCTTCATAACCCCCTTCGGCATGTACTATTACGTGACGATGCCTTTCGGGCTTAGGAACGCAGGGGCCACGTACCAACGGTGTATGCTGAGCGTTTTTGGCGACCACATCGGCGAAAGCGTAGAGGCCTACGTCGACGACATCGTGGTCAAGACCAAAAGGACCGACGACCTTATCTCTAACCTCAAGATCGCTTTCCAGTGTCTCAAGGCCAAGAGCGTTAGGCTCAACCCCAAAAAATGCGTCTTCGGGGTCCCCCGAGGCATGCTCCTAGGGTTCATCGTCTCCGAACGCGGCATCGAGCCCAACCCGGAGAAGGTGACTGCGGTGACAAGCATTGGGCCGATCAAAGACCTGAAGGGCGTGCAGCGAGTCATGGGTTGCCTTGCGGCCCTCAGCCGCTTCATCTCACGGCTCGGCGAGAAGGGCTTCCCCTATACCGCCTCCCCGAGAAAGTCCGGCGCTTCTTTTGGACCTCCGAGGAGGCCGGGAGGCCCTCGACAAGCTCAAAGCTGCCCTCACCAGCGCCCGATACTCGTCCCGCCCGGCCGATGGCGAGCCTCTCCTCCATGCGTCATTGCGGCGACCCAAGTGGTCGGCGCGGCCATCGTCGTCGAGAGGCGGGGAGGAGGGGCCGCGCCTGCCCGATCCGGAGGCGATCTACTTCATCGCCGAGGTCTTTGTCCGAGGCCAAGATTCGTTACCCGCAGATCCGGAAGCTGCTCTACGGCGTGGTCCTAACACGGCGCAAACTCGGCACTACTTCGACGCTCACCCCGTAACGGTGGTGGTCCTCCTTCCCGTTAGGAGAGATCCTCCCGTAACCAGGGAGGTCTCGGGGGGGCGGGTCGCTAAGTGGTCCGTCGAGCTTATGGGAGAGACCCTCTCTTACGTGCCAAGGAAGGCCATCAAGTCTCAAGTCTTGGCGGATTTCCTTGCGGAGTGGACCGACACCATTTGCCGCCGCCTCATCTCCGGTCGGAATCTTTGGACCATGTACTTCGACGGGTCCTTGATGAAGACCGGGCCGGCGCCGGCCTCCTCTTCGTCTCCCCCTCGGAGTGCATATGCGGTGCGTAGTTCGTCTCCATTTCCCGGCATCGAACAATATGGCGGAGTACAGTGCAGCAACGGCCTGAAGATCGCCATCGAGCTCGGCGTCAAAAGCGCCTCGGCGTCCGAGGAGACTCGCGGACTCGTCATCGACCAGTCACGAAGGACTCGAGCTGCCACGACCCAAGATGGGCGCGCGTCTTGCAAGGCGGTGCGGCGCCTTGAGGACAAGTTCGACGGCCTTGAGCTCAACCACGTCGTCCGAAGACACAACGAAGCCGCCGACGAACTCGCCAAAATCGCCGCTGGGAGAGCCCCGGTTCCGCCCGACGTCTTCACCAAGGACCTCGTTGCCCCCTCGGTCAATCTCGAAGGGACGGGAGGCGACCTCGGAGAATCGATCCGACCCCCCTCGGGGCTGGAGAAACTCCCCGAAGTCCCTCCGCATCCGAGACCCTCTCGGTTTTCTGAGGCGCCCTCGGCGTCTAACACCGAGGTCATGGAGATTGACGGAGGGGACCCAGAGCCCGAGCCCAAGCCGGACTGGAGGAAGCCATACCTCGACTGGATCGTCCGAGGAGCGCTCCCCGAGGACTTCAACCAAGCACGGCGCATCGCGAGAAGAGTAAAGTCCTACGTCGTTATTGAGGATGACCTCTACAAGCGAAGCCCGTCGGGGGTCTTGCAACGATGCATCACGATCGAGGAGGGCCTCGCGCTAGTCCGCAAGATCCACGCCGGCGTATGCGGTCATCACGCTGCTCCACGCTCCCTCGTCGGTGGCGCCTTCCGGACGGGGGGTTCTCTTGGCCGACCGCGGTCGTGGCGCCACCGAGGTGGTACGCGCTTGCGAAGGTTGCCGAGTACTACGCTCGTCGGGACGCCTTTTGCCAGCTCGGGCACTCCGGACCATCCCAATCACATGGCCTTTTCGCCGTGTGGGGTTTGAACCTGGTAGGACCCCTCAAAAAGGCGCCCGGGGGCTTCACTCATCTGCTCGTCGCCATCGACAAATTCTCCACGTGGATCGAGGCGCGCCCCGTCACCAACATCCGGTCCGAGCAAGCGGTGCTCTTCTTCACCGACATCATCCACCGCTTCGGAGTCCCGAACTCGATCATCACCGACCACGGCACCCAGTTCACGGGGCGAAGTTCCGAGCCTTCTGCGACAAACACCGGATACGAATTATGCGGTCCCGGTGGTGCAACCCTGGGCGAGCGGGCAAGTGGAGCGGGCCAACGGAATGATACTACAAGGGCTCAAGCCTCGGATCTTCAACAAGCTCGACAAGTTCGGCAAAAGGTGGCTCGAGGAGCTCCCCTCGGTCCTCTGGAGCCTCAGAACGACGACGAGCCGGGCGACGGGGTTCACACCCTTCTTCCTGGTGTACGGCGCCGAAGCCATCCTGCCTACCGACTTGGAGTTCAGATCCCCGAGGCTCAAAGCCTACGATGAGGCACGCAATCAAGTGGCTCGGGAGGATTCGCTGGACATGCTCGAGGAAGCAAGGGACGCTGCCCTCCTACACTCAGCAAGATACCAGCAATCCCTCCGACGCTACCATGACCGACGAGTTCAGACCCGAGACCTCAAGGAAGGCGATTTGGTGCTTCGTCTCTGCCAGGACAATCGAGGCCGCCACAAGCTCACGCCACCTTGGGAGGGACCCTTCATCATCGCCGAAGTACTCAAGCCGGGTGCCTACAAGCTCGCTAACGAGGAAGGCGAAGTCCTCAACAACGCTTAGAACATCCAACAGCTACGTCGCTTTTACCCTTAGAAATTCCAAGCACTTGTACATACTTGTACCATGCTTTTTCTGCTAAGAAAAACTAAGTCCTTAGGCGTTTGCCCAAGTCGTAATATTTTGTCCTCAATTCGACTCAGTGAAACTTGGTTTCGGCTCACCGAAACCAAGTCTCCCTCGGGGGCTAGAAAGGGGGACCCCCTCCTGCAAAGCACCCCTCAAAAAACTTTTGCGCTTTTTTTCGGCTATCTTTTCGTAGACTCTACGTTCCCAAAGGTCTCGCGTACTTAGGAAAAGGCACGACTTGATGTCATCCCGAGGCCGAGGATGGGCTGAGCCGCGAGGCCACCTACGCCCATGCGCTATGGTGCCTCCGCCTGCCGCCCTCAGCCAAAGGAGGACTCCGAGCGCCGCGGGGAGGTCGCTCATTACGAAAAGACAACGGGGCCGTGACACTATTCACGTGGTCCTTACCCTCGGTAAAAGAGCAACCCCTCGGCTGCAAAGCATCCTCGCAAAACTAAGTAACGAGCACAACTGAAAGGGAAACGCAAAAGATAACGAAAAAAACCGTCACAAAAGCATAGGGCCTCGACGGGCCGACTAACACAAAGTGTTCTATGAACAAGGGCCAACATAAATTTCTATTTATATGGGCACTTGAGCCCGGCTGCGAGGGGTCTCGGGGGGCGTCAGGGCCGCCCGGCGCCTCGAACAGTGGCGTCCACGGCCTCGGCGTCCCGCGGCCTCGGCGTCGCCCGGCCTCCTCCGCGAGGGAGTGGAAAGCGGCGGGCGGATGCGAAGATGTTCGCCGGCCGCGATCGGAGCCCCGCTCGCCTCGGCCTCCTCAACGAGTTGGGCGAGCACCCGCTCTCGCGTCCCATCTCCTCCTCGGCCACAGCGAGGCCCCTCGGCAATCCGAGGGAGGTCGAGCCGGTAGTGGGACATGGTCGGCGGCGTATGTGACACGCCGACTCACAAGGCCTCCGGGGCCGCGCCTCCATCAGCTGTGGCACCGCGACGGTCAGCGTCACCAAGTTGCTTCCGTCGGCGTCCTCGCCTCCACCGCCCACGGCAGCGGCCGTGGCCTCCCAGCGTCGGGGAGTTGAGCTCGCCCCTGCGCCCGAGGGCGTAGGCGGCCTGCGGCGTGGCGAGGCTCCCCCCGGCTCCGTCACCCTTCCCTGCGGGCCTGCAGCGACCAGGAGAGTCGGACTCTCGGATAATATAACGAGGCCACGATGGACAATCGCGGTGCGTACCTTGTAGGCCGGTTGCGGAGGGTCGTGGCCTCGGAGATCACGCATGAGCTCATCCTTGACTTGGGTACTCGCCCGGCAAGAACGTTGTTCTCATCCTCCGCGGTCTTGACTTTTCAGACAAAGCCTTGATGGAGTGCGCGAGAGCGAGGCCGGTGAGCATCGCCTCCTTCTCGGCTCGGGCCGGTCGAGGCTCGTGGCGTGGCCGGTCGCCACCTCTTTGGAAAGAAGCGGCGTCCTCGCGCCCGCCGTCGGCGCCTCGGCCTTGACTCGAGACAAGGAGGCGCAGGCTTCTCGAGCTCGGCGTCCTTCTCAAACAGGGTCGTCATCGGTGGGCCACGGACCCTTACGCTGAATGAAATTTGGTTGTTGAGGCCCGGCCGACGAAGGAAGTCCGATTTCCCTTCGGCGTCTTCGCCGGTTCTGCGACAAGCGAGTCTCGGCCGTTTAAGTCATGGGAAAGAAGTCTGCGGGTCGACAAAAGGGCCCGTGGGGTCGCCTACGAAGCGGGGCGGGGCGCTGGCCCGGCCCGACTGCGATGGTCCGGGCAGCCTCCACCGTACCGGTTGGCCTTAGCTGCGACAGCAGCGCACCCGAGTTTTCCCTCCTTGGCGTCGTCCAAGCGTGAAGACCTCCCGCGGCTCCGGGGTGCGGCGTTCCCTCGGAACAAAGCCGGCCCGCCATGTTGTGCGTAGCGGCGTCACCGGCCTCGGGCGGCCGACCCTCCCGACCTCGGCGGGCTCCTCGGTAGGCAGCCCACAGAGTGCCCCGCCCTGAATCTCGGCGCCCACGGCGGATACCTCTGCACCTGCACCTCCGTGGCCTCTTCCCACGACCAGGCGACCACCGCCTCGGTGGCCCCTGACTTTCAGCCCAGAGGAGATGGGGGCGGCGCTTTCTTTCGGCCCTCGCCCACGTCGGCGTGGCGACCACCGCGGTCTCCTCCCCTTGTCCCCTCGGCCGACCGAGATTCCACCCGGCCGATGCAGCGGGACCGCCACCCGGCCTCAGCGGGACGCCTCCGCCCGTGCCGCGGTGCCCGGGGGGCCCAGCCCCTTCAATCGGTGGCGCCACGGTCGCACCCTCGATCCCTCCGGCGGGCGCTGCTTATTTGTCTCTTCCTCCATCGGCGAGGGCTGCTCCTCGGCGGGCAGCACCTCGGCGGCCTTCTCCTTCTCCTCGGTCCCGCGCCGGCCGATGGTGGAACCGAGGCTCGCGCTCCGTGCCCCCGCCTCGGCTGCTTCCGGGGGGCGGCGGTGCCACATCCCGCCGCGGTCTTGCGCTTTAGGGCATGGATGGATGGAGAGAGGCAGTCGGCGGTGGAGAAGAGGCGAACACGAAACAGTGGCGGGGGCATGAACGCCACTTACCCGGGCACCTTGATCTTGGCGGCCGGGCTCCCCCGAGGGGCAGGGCCTCGGGCGCCCCGCTGCCCGTGCGCCCTCGAGGGGGCGTCCGGCCGGTCCTCCGACCCGCTCCTAGCCACCATGGGGCGCATCGGGGGCGGGCCTCGGCGGGGGAGGGCTCGGCGACCTCCTTCCCCCAGCGACGTCGCACTTCCCCCTCGGGGACGCCCGCCCCATTGGGCGTCGTCGCGGCCTCAACTCCGGCCGAGACCAGGAGGCGAGCCTCTCCCGGCGGCCCTCCCGGCCGCCTGCGCCTCGACGAGCCGCCGCCCTCACAGGCACCGGCGTCACCTCCGGCGGGTCGGCCCAATATAGCGGCTCGGCTCGTCGTCCACCCATCCCTCCTCGTCGTCATCGTCGTCGTCGTACTCGGTGGTGTCAGGCGGCGTCGCCTCCCGAGGGAGGCCCTCTCGCTCTGGCGGCCGCCGTGCGTGCAGTCCTCCTTCTCCTTACGCTGCGGGCATTACGCTCGCGGCGCTCTCCTTCTCCCTCCTCCTCGCCTCCCGCATGGTCACGGTTAGCCTTCTTCTCGGCGATCGGGGGCTTCGGCGCTCCCTCGGCTTCTCAGAGCCCCTGGCCGACACGGAGGATCGGGATCGAGGGAGGAGAGTGGGTATGCGCCGGCGAAGGAGCGAGGATTACCGGGCTAATGAACCCCTTCTCGGCCGCATGACGACCTTGAAGAGCTGCGATGAGTCCACCGGCGCCGCTGCTTCGTCGGTCGAGGATCTCACCGTAGCCCGGATCCTTGGCCGCCATCCGGGTGCCCTCCCGGGCGTTCTTGGGGGCCGCATGTCGTGGCAAGCGCGTACCGCCGCCGCATCGGCGGCAGCACGCGCCGCTTGTGGAGGCCGGCGTCACGTGAGGCGTCAACCCCGTCGGTCGGTGCGCCAAAGCGGAGAACACCTTCCCGGCGTCACCTTTCGGCGATAAACTCCTTCCGCCCACGATGGCGGCTCAGTCGAACACCTTCCGATGTAGGCGGGAGGTGGTCGTCATCGTTGCGAAGGTAGAACCACTTCTTGTGCCGGCCGTGGTTCGAGGAGGCGAGCTTCGCGAGGGATGTAGGCCCCGCGGCTCTTGGACGCCATTTGCGGTGTGCGGTTCCGGCCGGACGACGTACTTCCCCTTCTCCTTCTCCTTCTCTTTCTCCTTCCCTTCTCCTTCTCCGTCCCGCGGAACCGAGGAAACAGGGTGGCCTCGAAGAAGTAGAGCCACAAGTCGGTGGACGTCGATGCCGAGGGAATCCCTCGCCTGGCGCCCACGAAACCGCCCGCGTGCGTGTCCCTGATTGGGGGCAAGGTTGTGGAGCTCCAGGCCATAGTACTCGGGGAGGGCTGAAGGAAGCGCCCCGGCATCCCGAACCCGCGCTCATAGAAGGCCATGAAGCTCACGGCGTACCCCCACGGGGGTGCGGGGCGTCGCCCCGGCGGCGCACGATCCCTCCGACCGCTCGGTGTTTGGCCGAGCGCGCGAGAGCCCCTTCTCCACGGCGCCTCGGCTCCGCCCGTCACGGAGCACGACTCCCGATCCGTCGTGTCGATGATCTCCCACCCAAGGCGCCATCGGGAGGAAAGGCCGGCAGTGGCGGCGGCCGGAAGTTTCTTCCTCTCTTCTCTCCGGTGAACTCGAGCTTTCTCTCCGGCGGGGAAGGCAAAGGCGGAGAGATTTGCGGCAAACCTAGGAGGAGAGCCAACGCGGCCACCGCATAGGTATTTATACCAGCAGCGTCTCCACCGCTCCGTCTCCCCGCATTCAATGCGTATCGGCTTCCGATCGCCCACTCGACACACCTCGCACACGGCCCAAGGCGCCGGCACGAGGCGGCCGCTGCCGCCTGACGGGCTCGGGCGCCACACACACACGTTGCGGTAGCGCGCACCACAAGGATCCGGGTCACGCGGGCCGGGGCCTGCCACCGCGCGTGGCCTCGGCGGAAGCCGCAGCGGCCGCACATCACGTCTCGTGGGACCCACAAACTCTGCGCGCGCGGCACCGCCACGGCGGGGAAAGTGGGACCGCCACCTCCCCAGCGGCACTCCATGTCCCGCCCGCGGCCGCTGGCGGCGCCCACGCCTCACGGCGAGGGGGCAAAACGAGGGGTTTTTTTCTTCTCCTCAAAGGAACCGGGCGATGGCCCATTTACGGTCCCAGAGGTTCGCGGGCTGGCCCATCTCAGGGGTTAAACAGCCACCTCGGGGCATGAGTCGAGGGCGGCTCGGACGGCCTCGCCACGGCCCCTAGCCTGGCATGGCGGCCGTCCTAGCGGCATCAGGAGGCGGCATGGCGGCCCGAGTTAAGGGGATCCCGCGTGGGAGGCGTCGAGCCCTCGGGACCCGGCGGGACGGGACCGAGCCCCCCTCGAGGCATACCGTGCGAGGCTCTTATGAAAACGCGCCTCCGGGCCCGGTCGACCCCCAGCGAGCGGGGCACGGGCGTTTCACTTGGATCTTCCGTTAGCGACTTAAGGGTCTAGTCGTGTTCGACACTCGTCGGCGATACCACGGCGAAATCCACCCTTCTCCCTGCGGGGAAGGGGCGGAGGTGCGTAAGAAACTAGCGACTAAGTACCCGATCGGATCCCCTCGTCATCCGAGGGGCTCGGGGGGGCTTCCCCAACACGGAGGACCGACTTCCCGGCGTTGCAAAACCGGCCGAACCCTCGGACGGCCAGAAGCCGGGCCGGGGCTCGGCGGACACAAAATAACTTGCTCACAAGGGCACGCACAAGCCCTCGGATGAGTGCACACACTCCTCCGAGGCCTCGGGGGGCTACACCGGCGGGATGCGCTTCGCGCCCCCGCCGATGAGTGCGGCTCGAGGCGAGAAACAAAACACGCCACGCGGACCAAATACAAGCCCTCGGAGGAGTCCCAAGACTCCTCCGAGGCCTCGGGGGCTACACCGCCAGGGGTCTTCTGCCCGCACCCGTGGAAAACTCCGAAGGTGACCAGGAGGCGCGACCTTAACCTCGAGCAGTACACTCACTCATTCGGAGGCTCGGGGCTACTTGTCGGGGACCAAAATAAGGGCCCCTTTGGGAAAGCCCAACAAACGCAAAACTAGGCCCAACAGGCCGCTCATTGCGCAAATCTGGGCCACGGCCCCAAAGCAGCTGGGAGGGCTCCTAGCCTCCACCTCGCCCGAACCCTCCCCGCGGGGGGTCTCGGGCGGGTGCCGATTCTCCTTGGCGCCAGGGCTTCAGCGCTAGGGCCTCGGATGAACCTCAATTTCCGTCCCTTGAGCCCGGCAGCCGGGGCTCGGGACAGGCGCTCAGTCAAAGCCATACCATCGACTTGGCGCATATCCACCGCCACCCGTCCATACCCTGTGTCAAGGGCATCCCATGCCGGCGGGGATGGACACCGCCCGTCGCGACCCACGCCGGCGCTCACGCCGCGCGATCTCACGGTGAAGGCCACGCCCGCCCCTTTGTGGGGGGCTATCTTTGCCTAACCTCGCCGCCAGGTCACGTCGCGAAGTCCTGAGCGCCATCCACCACGCCCGAGGCGGCGGCGGCCGGCGTCACCCCGATGCGGGTGGGCTGGACGCCCTCCCGGTAAAAAAGCAGTCCCGCCCGTGAGCTCGAGCGGGATGGGCGATTCTGGCGCCGGTGACCATCCACGGCTGTTCCAACCACTCCCCGCGACGACACCACGCTCCGAGGCTCCCGAGCCTCGGATCCCAAAGGTCAAAGCTACAGACAAGCTACGGGCCCCGGACACCCCCTCCGTCACGTTCCACCAACTCCGAGCAAAACGCCCGTCATTCCGGCCAACGGGGCGGAGAGAGGTGGCAAAGCATGGCCCCGTCACGTTCATGGACAACCTGCCCACTCCGGAGCCTCGGACGAGGACACACGGAAGCCCAAGACTTTGCTACGAGCACGACCACCTCATGTAAAGCTCGGTCCTCCCCTTACGGCTATAAAAGGGGAAGACGGGCACCCATACAGACGGCAGACACAAAAAACCTCACACACGCCTGATATTGGCACTTCGATTCAATCATCCACGAGGCTTGGGACCCTAGTCCCTCTCTCATTGCTTGTACACCCTACCTACGAGCTTGCCGGTGCGAGGATAATATAAGAACACCTCTCTCCCCCATGGGCGTAGGGCCTTCTCTTGCCGAACCAAGTATAAATCCTTGTGTTCATCTTGCACACCATCCAGGAAGTAGGAGCACGCACCACAAATTCACTCGTTGGTGCTAGGGCCACCAGTTCCAGCACCGACAATTAGTATTCGAAATCTTCTTCCGACATTACTCCGACATTCCGATGTGACACAGGCAAAACTTTTCCCGCACCATCCAAACACCCCATTAGTAAGTGCGTGGGACTCATCGAGCTACAAGTCGGCATCACGGCATCATCAAGCTGACGAGGCAGGAAGGACGAGTAAGTAACAAAAAGTGCTGAGTAAATCGCATCACATCCGTCTGCTGCTGGGGTGCCCTCCCAAATACTCCCTCCGTCCTTTTTTTATTTGTCGCTTCACTTCCCGAGACACAGATGCTGGCAATTTTAATAAATAATAAATATCATCGATTAGTATCATAATTAATATCTT
>JADLZL010003490.1:0-131602 GCA_015844335.1 Chrysopogon serrulatus
ATATATAGAAGAAAAGTAGCAAGTGCAAACATTTTTCCTTGTGATTTGAAGTATTAGAATACCCTTATAGATAGTATATCAACATGTCTCTTTTGGATTCTAACAAGGTGTCACTGACATAGAGGTCCTTCTTTCCTGTGGGAAAGGTGCGGCCCATTTGTCAGCAGCTATTAGGAAATTGTAAATTAACTTATGCGTAGAAATTCCCAAGTAGTAGTAGTATTATAGTGTGTGTAATGCTGCCTAACATGATGTTCTATAGTAGTTCTTATACAACTTTGTGATGTAGGAGCTAAATTTAATATACAGTTTCTACCATTGAGAATGACATTGTGATCCCTATGATAGGTGGCACCATGGTGGCAGTTCTGATGGTGACACTACAAGTGATGCTAATGCCATCGCCACTATAATCTTCAAATAGTTCTTGGCATTGCTAAACATCCTGTAGTGTTCCATGTTTTATGTAATATGAAAATACCAAGTTTTAAAAAAAAAAAAAACTACAGTGTGTTGTATGTGAGAAGCAAGTTAAAACTTTTCATTCTTCCCTCTTATTTTGAAAATAACTCAAGGTGGTCAGTTCAAAATATTACATAGTATGTCAGTCCAATAAACATTTCGTAAGTTTTAGAAATTAAAACCAGACTCTGTTTCTCCAAGAAAAATGAGCTTAAGTCAGAGCTACCACTCAAACTCAATTTACATTGAACATGTTTTATCCAAAAAACTCACACTCTTCCCCACCCCCTATACGATGAAAGTTTCTCAATTATTCTAAGAATTCATTCATGTTATTATGTTATAAGAGGCATATGAACATTTGGTCTTTTTTGGTTTTATTTGAACTTAAATAACCTTTGGGTATGAAAAACTACTCCTTTAATCCATCCAGCCAACAAGCCACCTGTGGCCCAGAGCTTTTCGTCGAGAGCCAAGTCGTAGCGGTCTCACCTTCCATTTGTGGCCTGAACCAGTTGCCACCAATCTTTTTTTCTTTCTCCTACCCTTCATTCCTCCTCAAACCAGCCTACCGCCTTTCCAGTTCTTCCCTGTTTTCCTCTCCTGTCCTAAGATGGGCAACGCCTCCACACGATCTAGCTGCAACACCAAGCCTGGCACCACACCGGCACACCATCCGTCCACACTGAAGCCGGGACCGCAAACACATCACATGGACGCTGGCCACAAGGATACTATGATAGGCCAGCGTGGCGCTAACACACACACATACACACCCCCATTCCTGCATCACGCACCGTCGTTTTCTTGATAGAGATTTAGCTTGATTTTAGTTCACGCAACATCGTGATATGCTAGCATGCATCATGTCGTCCTCGTGGCATGTTGTCATAGCATCAACCCCTTCTAGTTCTAGTTCCAGCTACCCAGTGCTCGTCCTGGCTAATAAAATGGCAAGAAAAGTGTCACATGTTTGGAGGCCTATTTTTGAGAAGTCCACGTTACCAATGACAAAACTGCGAAGCACGATGTTTTTAGTCACATCAAAATTTCCCGCGTTGCACTGTGTAATCTTATAAAAAAACATAATCATAAAAGAAGCAGGTTTCAGTTTCCATCAAACCATTACATTTATAATAGTCACACTGATAATAAGGAGTAGCACCCCCAACATACGCATACACATAAGACCCCTTCCATTCTCTAATGACAACAATAAACCTGCTAGACTTAATCAGGCTTATGGTAAACTACTTTCAACCACAAAACAATTAAAACTCCTGCATCAATTATCACCAAACCAATCCATATCACCAGGAATATCTCTAGCACCATCATCACTAGAGCTTCCTCCTTGGGAAGAGGACTCTAATAAGGTCTTGTTGAGCCACTCATAAGTGTTTCCATAGGTGCCAGAAGAACAGGGAACGTTGTGGCAGCCAGGGGAAGAGTGGCCTCCATTAGCACCACAAGGAATAAGTGAAGGCTGTTGTTGGTTGCCATTAAACTGGTGAGTGGGTGTGCTTCCACCAATGTGGCCAAAGAAATGTGAAACTTCATTATTTTCTAAGATTGATGGGTGGGGATTTGCATGGTTTTTTGATGGCACATCTGGATTTGAATTCAGTGCTTGGAAAGGAATCTCAACTTCTACAGATCGTTGTGAAGGAATTTGTAGTGCTGATGTGGGTAGTGGTGGTGGTGGTAGTGAAGATAGCAGAGACGTTTGTGAGAAATGCCTTGGGGTGTTACCAGTGATGGCCATGCCCTGGCTCTGATAGTTGTGCTGGTGGTGGGCTTCATTATTAGGTAGGTGCATCACAATAGGTGCTTGTGGTCTGACTAGCAAAGAAGAGCATTGTGACACCTGAGTCTGTCGAAACAACATCCTTGAAATGGTTTGTAGAGATGATGGTTGCACAGGTGGACTACTCATGAGAGAGAATGACTGTGACCTTATCGATGACTGTGGAAGTGTGCATGATGATCTTAAACCCGGCAAGGATGGTTGTGATTGTGAAGAAACCCATGGCAACCGTCTTGGTGGACACAGTACCTGAGAATGCAGCGGAGAGGAAAGCCGCAAAGGCGGAGGTGGACCTCTCGATCCATTGATCTCAACCCGAGGAGGAGGAGGATGAGGAGGAAGTAAGGCTTGAATTTCCTGACGGATCCGTGCAAGCCCACACAGCAGCTCATTGAGCTCGTCAACACAAAGATCGTCTACCTTGCTATAGATAAGCTTACCCAACTTTGAACTCTTCTGAATCTCCTTGACACGTGTTAGTGACTCAGCAGCTCTCTGCTCCTGCATGGCCTTGTCTTCCTCAAGCTGTGTTAGCTTGCTTTGCAGCTCGGCGATCTTATCCTTTTCTTGCTCATCAGGACCCTCCGGTGCACCACCCTCCTCCCCTGAAAGGAAAGAATCCACGATGGGGCCGAATGATGGAGCGCTGAAACCGGACATTTTCCCGTTTTCAGACTCCATCACAATGGCGATCCTGGCACCGGTGAGGGTGGACAGGTTAGCGGCGATCTTGAAGAGCCCATCACGCCGCTTGGAAAATGAGATGCTTCGGCTGTTGTTGTTCTCAATATACTTGATGCCGGATCTCCTTGGACGCCTAGGCATCCTCATGATGGTGAGGTGAAAGCAACTACTAGCGAGTAATATGCGAGTAGAAAATATTAAATTGTATTGTGGGGATCGGATCAAAGGTGTTGTGTTTGGATGACATGATGAGGAGCTCTAGACGCGTCCTATATATAGAAGAAATGAGTTTTAGGAACTCTAACCTCGTGTTTTCACCTGGTCAAAGTGGGGTCCACTTAGGTAACTGTAAAATTATGATGTTCTCTGTTATAGATATATTGCTCTTTAATTTAGCAGCGAAAACAAGCTACTTTTCAAGCATGACAAGTAAATATAGTGGGTACTTAATGTGGCCTGATATGAGAGGTCTTGCCATTTAGTCTAATATTTATTCCAAAGCCCTTTTTTTTCTGCTGGTCTCCAGTTGACCAGACATAAAAGTTTTCAGTTTGGAGTATATTAAGCGCTAATCAAACACATCCATATGTTATGTCTATGTGCCCTACTACTTAATTCCTCCGTTCATTAATATAAACCCATTTAGATTTACACTAATATGTAAGTGAAGTTATTTCACATTTGACTGCAAAATCTAAAATTTTTTGAAGTTTGAAAACACTAGAAGAATTATTAGATTCATGAAAACATATACACTTTGATAATATATAGCTCTTTGTTTTTGATATTAAAAGATTTTATAATATTGCTAACAAAACGTACTGTAATAGAGACACAATGGATGTCCTAATAGACTTATATTTTCAGTTGATCAGAAATTATTCTTTTCCTAACCTCAGGTTGAACCATGCTGTATATGGATATTTAAATTCTGGATTTATTTAATGTAATTAGTACTGTGTTCGAACTCACTGTAGGTCGATGCATCATGATTACGAATGCACGGCTTTGTTACCTTCGTCAAGTGAAGAGGCTGGAGCCTGGAGCACATACTTTTTTGCTTTTTTGTTTTTGAGGCAATTTTTTATTATTTTTAGTGAATTCAAAATTTTACTATTAGCTTGAGCAAGTTTTGTGTTCGGAGAACAGAAGCTCAGAACAGATTTAACAATGCCTCATTGAAATTAGAAAAGCCCAAAAAAAAGGCGGAATGAGTACAGCCCAATAACGATGTGGCGAGCGACGATCCAAGCCCATATGAGAGGCACGATAGTGGCTGGGCCACTTTGGCACGGGCTGGAAATCGAACGCTCGATTCTCTGTCTTCGAGGCTGCTTTTGTAGTCTACAATGCATCAGCCTCACTGGCCGACCTCTCTGACAAGGATTGCTTAAGCTTGTCATCATGATGACGCGATGTATATTTGTTCGTAAACTCTAAAAGCGACTGGTCGCGCTCCGAGCGCACCGCGCGACACCAGGCCGCAACGGGCCGGCCCAACAGACCTCCTTCCCCTTCTCCCTCCCTACCCCATCCCCACATCCAACGCCATGCTTCCGGGCACGCATAGCAACTCAACACTGCCGCTTCTTCCCCTTCCGAATCCGTTCTAGCAGCGCATCCCAGGCGACGAATTCGGCATTGCTGGTGGTCGGCGGGCTACGACGGAGGAAGTGTTTGGATTCCACCTGGGCGTTCAGGTCGCTGCCTCTGCATCTACCCTTGGCGCGGTTTGGGCTTCTGCTGCTGGCATCTGTGGCTCCTTCAGGAGTTGCGGTGGGCGACGACCGATGAGGTTTAGTTACTGCGGCGGTCTACGATGGAGGAGCGGCTTCGATTTTCGTTGAAGGCTTCAGCTCTCTCCACCGCACGTCCCCTACTTTCCGCACCCGCACCCGTACCCAAACCCTATCACTACAGCCTATTTTTTTTGGTTCGGATGTACCTTGTGGCAAGTTATTTATCCTTATTTGTGGCATGTTACATAGAGTTTGCAGTTCTGGGTTCTACGCATAAGGACACATAAAGTTTGTGATTCTGGTTCTACGCAGTCCTGTAGCAAGTTATTTTATCCTTATTACGGCATATTACATAGAGTTTGCAATTTTGGGTTCTATGCACAAGGACACAGAGAGTTTGTGATTTGGGTTCTACACATGATAAGCTCCTCTTGGCCGGCGAGATGCAAGTCACAGCGACACAACTGCTTGCTTTCTCTACTGTCTGCATAAGATTAGCGGAGTTTGCTATTTGTTCAAGTGTCTAAAATTTTCATATCGTGCTTCATGCCCCAACTAACACGACACAGCATGGTTCATGCCAGCAAGATTCACTATAGTGGGGTTATGATTATATTGTAGGTTTATTAATTCATTCAGGGGAGATTCTGGACTAAGCCAGGATTTCCATGGGTGCTCCTCCGTGTCGTCACTACCCACGTAAGATCTTGCACTTTAATCTTAGCTTGTCTGTTTCTTATTCCTCCCAACTCCCATTGATCTGCTATCTGTCTCTCATTGTTAGCAGCTACCGATCTGCTGTTTTGAATTTCTTGTCTGGTCATGTGCTTTCTTATTGAAGTAGTAGCCACTTTCATTTTCAGACCAACAACACCAGTTTTTGTTCAGTGACAGCAATTATGGCCTCAATCTGTGTGCTGAAAATTCCTGCATGTGTGTTGAAAATTGTTGAGCTTATAGGAGCTCATTTTATTTTGCCGGTGGCAGCAGCAAGCAGTTAGCATAATTTCTGAACCTTGTGATTTACATAAATGACAATAATCATTTACGTATAAGTATTTGTGACTTTTAGTTTTTTACATTGCCGATAAGTATAGGTTTTGAATAGTTTAGTTCTTGTTTGGATGTTGACTCCTTTCATTGATCATTAGAGCATGTAGCTGTATGGGCCTGGCATCAGTACAACCTAATTTTTTTTGGTTAGGATGTATCTTGTAGCAAGTTATTTATCCTTATTGTGGCATGTCACTAAAGTTTACAATTTAGGTTCTATGCACAAGGACACATACAGTTTGTGATTTTGAGTTCTACGCAATCTTGTAGCAAGTTATTTTATCCTTATTGTGGCATGTTACATAGAGTTCACAATTTTGGCTTCTATGCACATGAATACAGAATTTGTGATTTGGGTTCTATGCACTTCAAGCTCCTCTTGACTAACGAGATGCAAGTGACAGCGAGACAACTGCTTGCTTTCTTTGCAGTCCACCGTAAGAATTAGTGGAGTTTTGCTAATTTTTCAAGTTTTTGATTTTTTATATTATTTTAGACGGTAGTTAAAAAGATTTTTCATTTCAATTTTATTTGTTGTCGATTTCATTTTTATTGTACCTATTTTTGTTTGGTATTATATTTTACTTTTTTATTCATTGTGTTTTCTTTATTTTTCAGTATGTAGTTGTCAGTTTTCAGTTTAATTTTCTAGAGTTTAATTTTCTAGTTGTCACTTTCAGTTTCAGTTAATTTGGTAGCTATTTTATCATTTTCAGTTTTATTTTCTTTTTTGGTATTTGTTAGTATTTTCAGTATTTTATTTCAATGCACTTTCAGTTTGCAATATCAGTCATAGTAATTTCAGTCTACAACTTTCAGTTTGTTTTCGTTCTTGAACTGGCTTGTGTCTGAGTTATGGATAGGATCATTTTTTGGGAGAGCAGAATCTGAAGTACTTGCTTAAAAAAAAGTCAGCACATATATAGTCCTCCCATTTAGGCCAGATCTAACGTAGATTTTGTTAGTATTTTCAGTTTGTAATTTCAATTTGCTTTCAGTTAGCTTTCAGTTTTCAATATTAGTTTGTAGTATCAGTCTACAATTTCAGTTAGATTCTAATTATGTGCTTTCAGTTAGCATAGTAAAACTTCTTCCAAATTGTTTTGGTTTCTACAGTTTGGTCATTGTCAATAGTTTTATAAGACATTGTTTGTCTCGAAACACCAGCGAAGGTTTCAAAATGGTTGCACCTGTGTGAACTTGATCCATCAATGTCGGCCTTTAATACATGATTGTATCAGTTCTCAGGAATCAGTACATAACAGGTTTCTGTTCCCTGTGTTTGCTTTTATATAGGAAGTAGTACATACAGGAAGTAGTGTTTTCAATCACTCCCTGAATTTGCATTAGGAGTTAACATTAGGAAGTCCTGGATACCTGAAAAGGTTCTTTTTTTCCCTTATGCCCAAATTGCTATTGTTAGCAAGTTTCAGTTTTTGGTGTCTGTTACTATATGTTTTTAGATACTGCTTTCAGTTATTAAGTTTCAGTTTTTAATTTTCTGTTATAAAAACTAAAGTTCTGTATGGTGATTATAGTACTATTTCGATTCTGAAAATATAATGGTGATTGCAGTTTCTGCTTCATGTTTTAAAGGTGAATTTGGCTACTAGTTCGGACATAACTATTTCATTCTGATAATTTCAGTTTCATTTTGTATTATGGGTTTAGAGATTCAGTTGTTCATTTTTTCCTTTCAGACTCAAATGATATTTCAATTTTTTTTCAACCTTTCAGTTTTTTGTTTCAACCTTCCAGAGTATTGCGAGTTTAGAGACGTTTTTATTAGATTGTATATTTCTTTGCCCTTTTTCCTCTGTTGATCTTTTATATTTTGTTCATTTTATTTTTTCATTCCCTTTTAACTCCTCCATCTATACTTGTAAAGCATTTGCACTTGGTCTTTTTTCAGGCACTTGGCTCTTGGTCAGTTTCATAAGTAGTGTTGCTCCTTCTATTACTTGGCCAAGCATGAGGTACTTGGTAGCCACTTGGCTCTTGGTCAGGCGCACTATGTAGAATACTCCTCTTGAACAGTGTATGTGCTTCCCTAAACAAGCTTTTATATACATGTCTCTACTATAGATCCCTTTGTTATGATCTTTGATCAATATCATTTCATTGCAGCATGTTCTTTATTTTTTTTATTTTAAATTTTGTTTGACAGCATGACAAAGTCATGTCGTAATTTCCATAATCTGACATTCGAGTTGCCGTACATATTCACAATAACTTGCCACTTGTTCAAAATATAACTCCCTACGGTTGGAAGTCATGTTTTGGTGCCGATATAATATTTGATCTGTTTTTATATTATGTTGCCCCTAGTTAGCAGCTTTGTGGTGGTTTAGGGTGGCTGTTATGTTTTTAATAATAAATTTTGTCCCTTAAGTTGACAGCTTGTCATATTTTGTTGTCGATAGAATTGTCTTCTTCTATGAAATTACACTCCAGTTGATATTCGTGTTTTTGTGGTTCCTATTTGGTGTTTGTATTATTTTGCCCCTAGTTAGCAGCTAGTTATACTTTTTCACTGTTGCAATGGGTTGTATAATAACTTGCCTCAGTCGGCAATGTATGTAATGTTTATTCTAATAATTTACCTCTCAGGTTGCAACTTATCTTATTTTATATCATTACTCTGTTTTTTCTAATAAATACCCCCACCTCAGTTGGTAGGTAGTCATGTTTCTCAGGTTGCTGCAATGGGTTGCATAACAAATTACCCCCTCAATTGGCAGTAGCTTCTATTTTTAGGGTGTTGCAATGGTTTGTATAATAATTTGCCCCTCCCCGTTTTAGGCTAGGATTAGGATTCGTACCTTGGGTTGGGATTAGGAGTCACAACAAGTATTAGGATTAGAGGTTGCAACAAGTATTAGGATTAGGGGTCGCAAATTAGGTTGTATAGAACTTTCCCTCTTCTTGGCAGCTTCTGTGATGCTTATTTTAATAATACTCCAAGTTATACAATTATAGTATTCCATGGTAGTAAGTCCTTTAATATTTTTCTCCCCTAGCCTATGCACACTATATATCAACTTATGTATTTTTTTGGAGTAGTAACTTTAGTATTACATAAGAGTAGCTTCTTCAATAAATCTCTCAACGTATATTATACATAAATTGCTACTAAAATATTTTTAAAAAAAATATATATACAAGTGGGATCTACTTCTATTAGATCTCGTCATGTAGAATACATCGGTGTAAACGAAATTAAAAAACGGAAACACCATTTAAAATTACGATAACTCAAAGAAAATGTTTTGATTTTTTTTTAATGCTTACCTCACCTCCAACGGAAAGGGTGCTTGGATCCTACCAAGGGCATGCGGGGCCAGGAATGATGTCGGAGAGGTGAGCAGGGGGGGTCGCGCCGATAGGCATGCAGCGGGAGGATGTCGGGAGGCGCAGAGGGAGGGGGCCGCGCACTTGCCTGATGCGCCACAGGTCGCGCGATATCCGCGTCCATATTTGTTCTCAAAGGGCTTTTATCGTTAAGGAGTTGGTCTCACTAGTGATAGGTTCATTTTAGTTTTTTATTTAAGAGAGTGAGGTGGGCATGAAGTGAAACACAACCTATAAGACATGCATAGTTTCACTTCACAGTTTTATAGTGCTACGTATCACCGACAGTTCAAAACTGAGGGTAATATATTATCACAAGCAATTTTTAATAGAATGCTAGTGAAAATACTGTTGTAAAAATGTTTTCTGTAATATCGTACTCTATAATGCCTGTGGACAGTTCAAAACTGGTGGTAATATATTATCACAATCAATTTTTAGTAAATTGCTGGTGAAAATACCATTGTGAAAATGTTTTCTATAATATAATATCATACTTACATTACTTTTTGTAATACTTGTGTAATTAATTCAGATAAAGGTTAAGAGGCTACTTGTAAAAGGTAAAGTAAAAGGGGGCATGGCACGAATGCATGCGAGGTTGACCGAATCAGATCGACTTGAGATGGGAGAAGAAGGACTAGTTTCTTTCGAAACAGCAGGCATCCATTCCATCCACGTGCAGTCGGTGTTGTGCGCGCTTGTACACCGCATCGATCAGTGCATCACCAAACTAGCTGGCCGCGCATGGAATCTCCTGGATCCACGTGAGTGCTAGCAATTGTTATGTTTAAACGTTGATAGCTACGTGGCGACGAGATGGAATAATCACTGAACAATTACGTACATCAGGTACCCAAACCTCCCTCCCATATATCTATATCTATCTACAAAGGCGAAAGTTGCCCCATGAACTTGGCAATATGTAACACTACTGAGTGATACGAATAATTCTAGTTCGAATTCAGAGTTTCAACGATAAATCGATCTGATTTGGTGGAATTGGTAGTCGTCGGCGGCGTCAGCGAAGCGCGGCTCGCCACCGGGCCAACAACTTCCAAGTCAAGTTCTACCTTCTCTCCTCCCTTCCCTTTTAAGCCTCCACATTTACAGTTTGTAGCATAGCAATACTCAGTGCAAGCTGGGCCTATTCTATTTGTTCCATTCGGGCGGAAATTTGAATGTTGGGCTTCTTTACTCAAGTGCTCGGGGTTCTTGATGGGCTCCAATCTCAGAAGCCAAGTCTGTGACATCCCCCTTTCTTTAGCAACGGCTAGACCTCGAGCCGTTAGAGAAGGATCTGACTTGAGTACTTCATCTTCTGGTTCCTAGGTGGCCATAGTTGAAGGAAGACCACTCCATTTGCTCGGCGGTGACGTTGCACCCGATTTGACTTAGTGCGCATATACGCTGGTCCAATACCAACTCTAGAATGCGCAAAGGAAGATCATCTGGTGGTAAAGGAGAGGAATCAAGCGGTACAACACCATTCACCTTCTTGAGTACAGAAACATGGAAGACTGGATGTACAGAGGAGCTGCTGGGAAGCTTCAACTTGTAAGCCACTTGACCCACTCGAGCCTCAATCTCATAAGGGCCAAAATATCGGTACGACAGTTTGTTGCTGAGTCCGGTATGAACAAATGATTGGGTATAAGGTTGCAACTTAAGCCAAACATGATCACCCTACTTGAGAAGGATCTTTCGGTGCGGTGTTTATCGGCTTGATTCTTCATCCTTTCTTTGAGCTCGGTTAACTATTCTTTGAAGCAAAGCATAGATAGTCCGACGTTGTTGCAACCAATTGTCGGATCGGGGTTGATGCAGTCTTGATCAGGATCAATCCCAAAGTGACGAGGAGGGTGAGCATACAAGATTTCAAATGGAGTGTGTTGCAAGGATGAGTGGTAAGAAGTGTTATACCAATACTCCGCCAAATGAAGCCATTGAGACCATGTGGAAGGGCATGAGTGTATGAAGCACCTCAGATAAGCTTCTAAGCACTGGTTGACACGTTCGGTTTGGCCATTACTTTGAGGATGATAGGCGAGCTCATACAGAGTTGTGTTCGAGAGTTTGAACAACTCCTTCCATAACAGACTTGTGAATATTTTATCCCTGTCGGAGACAATAGCACGAGGCATCCCATGTAACTTATACACATGTTCCATATATAGCTTTGCAACTTGAAGAGCTGAGAATGGATGCTTCAACTTGACAAAGTGGGAGTATTTGGAAAACTTGTCAACAATCACCAGTATACAATTGTAAGTAGATGATGATGGTAAGCCTTCTATAAAATCCATTGTGACTACCTTCCATGCTTGGTCGCAATCTTGGTAAAGGTTGCAATAATCTAGGATAAGGAACTCTCTCAGTCTTGGCCTGTTGGCAGACCAAACATTTGGAGACAAATTCCTTGATAGTAGCTTTCATCCGAGGCCAATAGAACAATTTCTTGACCCTCTGATAAGTGACAAAAGCACCTGAGTGACCTCCTATGGGACTGTCATGCAGCTGTGCTGTAACTTTGCTCTGTAACTCCTCATCATGACCTAGCCATATAGAGTGCTTATACTTAATGATACCATTGGACAGGGTGAAATGGCCATCTGTACCTTGCATAGCTAGAGTAGTCGGTAAGTTCGAGCTCTGAGCTATTTTGATAAGCTGTCTTGTAAAGACTGCAACCACGAGAGGTTGTGCTACAGTAATGGCAGATAGAACAGCTGTATTATGATGAATTCTTGATAAGGCATCAGCAGCATTATTAGTAGTGCCTTTTTGTAGCAGATTTTGTATTGATATCCCATCAACTTGGTGAGAACTTTCTGGCGCCAATAGGTGTGAAGTCTCGATCGGATAAATGAGTCAAACTTCTTTGATCGGTTTGGATAATAAATTTAGCAAGGTTGCAAATAAGCCTTCCAGCGATCAATAGCTAGTAGAATAGCTAAACTTTCTTTTTCATAAGTTGAAAGCCCATGAGTTCTAGGTCCCAAGGCTTTGCTAACATAGGCTATAGGATGTCCATTTTGTTGAAGAACAGCACCAATACCATAGTCTGAAGCATCAGTCTCAACAGTAAATGGTATTTGAAATCGGGGTAGTGCCAAAGAGGGGGGGCTGTGATGAGTGCTTGTTTCAACAACTGAAATGCTTGTTCGGTGGTCTCTGTCCAAACAAAAAGTATGCCCGTTTTGAGGAGATCATTAAAGGGGGTGCGGCAATCATACCAAAATCTTTCACAAATCTTACGTAATACCCTCGATAGACCCAAAAATCCTCTCAATTCCTTGGCGGTTGTTGGAGAAGGCCGGTTAGCCACATGACTTGAGCTTAGATGGGTGCGTGGACACTCCATTAGGACTCGGGGACGTGTCCCAAGTAGTAGTGGAGGTGCTTTTGAGCAAAAGAATACTTGGACAGATTTTACCTTGAGGCTGGCTCTCTTGAAGTAATTTGAACACTTGATAAATGTGTTGGATATGCTCTGAGTAAGACTTGCTATAAATGAGGATATCATCAATGAAGACTACAATACATTTTCTTAGTAGAGGAGCTAAGACATGATTCATAACAGCACTGAAAGGTAGCGGGGAGCACCGGTGAGACCATATGGCATGACCTTATACTCAAAATGACCATGATGAGTCGAAAACCAGATTTTGTCTTGATCATTTGGTTCAGCAATCGATGAAATCGGATCCGAGATCCAAAGTTGTGAACCATTGAGCTCCATATAATTCCTTAAATAATTCTTCAATAATGGGTAGAGGGTATTTGTTTTTGATTTGTGTAGGCATTTAACTTTTCGAAGTCTACACAAAGTCTCCAATCACCGATCTTTTTCTTCACTAACAGAGGCGAGGTGAGGCAAAGGGGCTTGTGCTTTCTCGAATCATATTATCTTTCAATAATTGAGCTACTTGTTTCTCTATTTCATCTTTTGGAATGGTGTATACCGATAAGGCTTGATTCTAAAGGGTTGGGCACTAGGTATCAAGGGAATTGCATGAGTATGAGACCTGCGTGGTGGTACACCGGATGGTTCCTTGAACAATTCAGAGAATTCAGCGATCAACTCTTCCACTTACGGTTTGCAACACGAGAAGATGATATACTTGTTGCGGCATCAAGCAGTATAACTGGACCATTCCCCAAATCCCTTTATTTACGTGTGTAAAGCCTTGAGTTGAATCTCATGAAGTTTAGGTAAACTGCAAGAGGATTTACGAATACCTTTGAGAGTTACTTGAGACTCAAAATCTTTGGAAACTCATCCCTTACTGTTTCCATTGTACACTCATTGGGCTATAAGACTCCGGCCATTCCATGCCCCAAAATAGCATCATAGCACTTGAGTGGTAAGATTTTGAAAGCGGTGGTAAACATCAACCCTTGGATAGACCGGGAGCAATTAGTGATCTCATGTGTGCAAGATAAGCGGGTTCCATCGGCCACTTTTCTTGTCATAGGATGCTTCAAGGGTACCCGGGGAGAGAGATTAGCGACAAGATGCTCACCGATAAAGTTATGTGAACGACTAGAATCTACCAAGATCATTGCACGATGATTGTCAATATGAGCATGTAACCCGGAGATTTGGAAACATTGATACCTTTGATTGCATGAATTTGAAATGGCCATAAGCTCATCTTCATCATAATCGAAACGTCTTGGACCGATGGAGATTTCTTGTTGGTCTCGGCAATTAAGCGCCACACTTCTACAACCATATGCGGGGGGCGAAGTAGGACACTTGTGTTGAGGATTCCACTTGGCACCACATTTGAAACATAGCCCTCTCTATTTGCGATGAGCCATCGGATCAACCGACTTATCATTAGGTTTGATTGGATTAGTGGTGGCGGTTTGTTCGAACAACTTGACTTCAGCAGTTTTAGGAGCTCCAAAAGAAGAACTAGTAGCTCTGTTGACAGACCTATTTGAGTTTGAAAACTCAGAGTGTCTGTGATAAGAACTAGACTGTCCTTGAACCACCTCCTCCTACAAAATAGCCAAAGAACTCGCAGTATCCAAGTCTTTTGGTCTCTCGTAAAAAAATCTTGCTACACAAATTTCAGGTTTTAAACCATCTATGAATTTGCTAGTGGAGCGGGGCAAGATTGACAAAAGGGTCATGAGCTAAGAGTTGATGCATTAAGTCATCAAACTGTGATATGTACTCCACCACAGTAGCAGATTGTTTAACATGGAGAAATTTCCTAACAAAATGATTGAGTTGGTCTCTATCAAAACGATCAATCACATGTTTGCAAAGAATGGCCCAAGAACACTGTCTAAGATTTAACTCTATAGATTTGCATCCGTAAAGCAAAGCAGTGCCAGTGAAATTGATGGTGGCTAACTTGACCCAATTTGCAGAAGGAATCTCATAGACATCAAAGTATGTTTCACAACGTTTTATCCACAACTTAGGATTAGTGCCATCAAACTTAGGAAACTCAAGCTGAGGTAAGGCATGACTATAAGGTGGTGGATAACGACTGAAAGGAACTTGCATTTGATGGAACTCAGGAATAGCAGTTGTGGAACTGGGTGGCTCACCTTTGATCGGAGGTGGTTCGAGGGCGGCTTCAGCACCCGAACCAAAACCCTGGTGAGTGTAAACAACGTCGTGGCCTAACGGCCCTTGCGCCGCCTTGAAGAAGGGACGCACCACGATGAGCGGGTGCCGGCGATTTTGAGTGGGGTTGATTCGTCATCACCGATGTGCGTTGTTGAGGGAGATTTGACCTTCAGATCTTCAAGCTGTTGGCGCAAGGAATCGACGCAGTCGCTAAGATCCGCGACTCTTGTATCAACTTGTGGACGCCAAAGATCGAAATCCGCGCGCGCCTGCTTCAGATCCTCAACGGCGGCGTGGACATCGGTGATGCGGCGGTTGACTTCAGCGATCCCCGTGCTCTGTTCCTCGAGCTTGGAGATGATGAGCGCGAGTTGATCTTCAACCTTCATGTTGACTTGAAGTCGAGTTCGATGTTCGTGCGCCAGAGTTTCGATTGCCGACCCAACAAACCTCGGTTCGGACCTATGAGTCTCGCGAAATCGACACCGCAGTGGATCTCGGAGCTCTACCGACGGGGATTACTGTTGCGATCAAGGCAAGAAAACGAGGCAGATGAAGATGAACCAAACGGAAACGAGATGAGAATCGGAGAAGGATCGAAACGAATCTGATACCAGATGTAACACTCTTGAGTGATACGAATAATTCTAGTTCGAATTCAGAGTTTCAACGATAAATTTGATCTGATTTGGTGGAATTGGCCGTCGTCGGCGTTCGCCGAGCCGCGTGCTCGCCTTGAGCCAACAACTTCCAAGTCAAGTTCTACCTTCTCTCCTCCCTTCCCTTTTAAGCCTCCTGTTACAGGCTGTAGCACAGCAATACTCCAGGTGCAACTGGGCCTATTCTATTTGTTCCATTCTGGGGCGGAAATGTGAACGTTGGGCTTCTTTACTCGAGTGCTCCGGGGTTCTTGATGGGCTCCAATCTCAGAAGCCAAGTCTGTGACACAATATTATCTTGTCACGTGTCCAGCCCATATTCACAAGCCATGAAACGTGCACGTTGGATCAAGCCAAAAGTTGCCCATGAACTTGGCAATATTATTTTGCCACGTGTCCAGCCCATATTCACAAGCCATGAAACGTGCACGTCGGATCAAGCCTTGCTTCTAGATAATACGATCGTAACTCTCTCCAGCTGGAACTCTTCCAGAGTATACGATTCGATAATACAACCGGTGCTCTTTATAGATGATGAGGGATTGGCCTGGGTCGTCTCGCAGGCGCCATGGAACTGGCCGCATCCTGCGTCGGGGAGCCGGCCGCACCCTCGTCGGGGCCACCTCACCGCTGCGACGGCTCGCAGACGGCACGCCGGCGGAGTCGCGTACGCCAGGGGCAGCCCTGCACGCGCCCTGGAACCGGCGGCGCATCCTGCGTCGGCCGGGGAGCTGGCAGCTACCGCGCCGGGGCCACCTCAGCGCTGCGACGGTGGTCGAGGGGCCGGCCAAGGTCATTCAATCAAAGAAAGGGAGCCAAGGTCACCGCGGACCGCGCCGCTGTGCTGGGGCAGGTCCACTGCGCCTTCCTCTGCCTGCTGCAGCGCCGCCTGCGGACGCCGCGTCGGGTCGCCTGAGAGGGGCTGCCGCGCCCGAGCGCCAAGCCCGCACTGGAGTGACCGCAGCCGTCGTGTCGTGTGCCCAGCGCCCGCGCCTCCAGGGTGGCCATACCCGCAACGCCTGCGCTGCACCCTTGCTCGCACCGGGCTCACTGGGAGCACGACGACGCCCGCACAGCAGTAGCTGGCCCTCCACACTAGGATGACCGGGACCGGAACAGCTGGTGCAGCCGCACCCGCACCCCACCCGGTCGCCGGGACCATTAGGGTCCGCTGCACGCACCAAGATGGCCGGGGCCGACGCTTCCACGACCCCCGCGCCGGTGTCGCCAGGGCCGCTGGACACTGCCCGCGCTGGGACGGCCGGAACCTCCGTGCCCGTGAGAGGCAAAGAGATCGTAACGGTAAGAAACAGCCGGCGTAGTAGGAGACACAGTGGATTGAATACCGGTCTTCAGGCTCAATTTAACTGGACTGCATTTTACATATGCATGTCAGCCCATCCTTGGATCCACTCCGTATGCAAAACAAGCGACCACTGACTACAGTGCTTTTCTCCGTTCAAACAATACTCAATACTTCATACAAGTTCACTCCGAGAATGAGTGCTTTTATAATTTTTATACTTGACTTCAATATTTCAATAATTTATATTGCAATCACTATGAGGCTCCTGAGGTTAAACAAGACTCTTTATCATACATAAACCAAAAAAAAAAAAAAAAGTTTTAGATAACAAGCTATTTTAAACTTATGGTAGCTTAAATATCAACTTCACACTTTGAAACTATACATCGTAATGTCAAATAACACTTACATAAACCAAACAGAAAAACAAGTTTTAGATAACAAATTTGATATATGACAGCAAGCCTTTTTGACTAAACACAAAAAGAAATAGGAAATGGCACATATATTCTACTGTAATACTATATTACTATAGAGTAGGGGCGTGTCGGCGCGGCAACGCCCGCCCCAGTTTCTAGTCCTATCCTAAAATAAAGTGTTATTCATCCGAGAGTCTAAATTTTGACTAAATAAATGTATAAAAATAATAGTTTTTAATAATTAATATAATTAGATGTATCTTTAATTTTTATTTTCATAGAAAATTTATGTAGAGATATTAATATTGTTAATATTTTTTACAAATCTAGTTAAATTTTTTTTAAAAAAAATATCAACATAAATACCCTATAGCGTCACTTGTTTTAGGAGCAAGGGCACGTATCCAGCTCAAAACGGGCGGAGTTTGACAGGTTTGCTTTGTCGGTCTCTGTTGCAACCACAAGCATAACAATGGTTTAGTTCATCTGACCATCTGATGGTACATTTCTTCATTATTTATGCATTTGGAAAATGCATCACCGCCTGCAAGTCTCCTTGGTACTTGGGCCTCAATTTTTATTTATTTATTTGTTTTTATTTATTTATTTATTTATTTGCATCTTATTGCTTGGTTTCGCAGCTCGCAGCCAAGAAAGTGGATACAGCCTAGTGCAACAGCTGGTTTGTTAATTACCTGTCGCCGGATGCGATGGCGTGGTCAAAGCCTACTATTCCCATGGCCTGGCTGTTGCGTCTGACTGATCGCTGTGCGACTGATCACGAGGGGATTAAAAATTTGTAGATCGTCTCATCGCTTCCTTTTGTAACCTTGCTAACATAGATTTGATGCCCCCTGCCATAGAGTAATTAATTATCTGATAATGACAGGGTCAGTGTAGCGTATAGAATAGAGAAAAATAGCCGGCCGCCAGCTGATGAGTGATGAGCAGTGAGGCCGACCGTGACGATTACTGGCATTGGCGTGGTCATCGATCTATCACTATCAGTAGATAAAACAAACCGAAACTTTACGAGCTGGAGACTGGAGTGCGAGCAGGTGCAGTTTGTTAATTAATCCGAGCACGATCCACCAAAGCAAGATTTCCAAGCGGAGATTAAGCGCTGTGGGTGTGGTGTGCAGAGTGCAGACAGAGACAGTGGCAGGCCATCGATCGGTCATTAGCGCCATGATTAGTGGCAGCCGAGAAGAGGACAGACACTGAGATACAGGCAGACAGACAGTCACGGGAGCAAATAAAGCAAAGAAAAAGGAGGCTTAATCTTAGCTTAGCTTCAACAGCGAGCTAGCCTAGCTTTATTTAGCGTAGCTTGAGGTTTGAGATCTAGGCCCCATGGCCCATGCATTCATGCATGCAATGCAACTACTGGTACTACTCTAGTGCAACCAAAAACGAAAAGCAAATTAAGCTTACTAATTAAATCAGATTAAAGTTGTTTGCAGTACAGTGCTACAGTATGTAGTGTATGGTCTGAAAAGCCAAGGTTCAGTTGTTGTGTTTGGAATCAAATCAAATCATCATTAGGAATCAGGACTCAGGGGTCATTGGCAACCAGCAGAGCGGGTCCGGTCGACGCCTGAGCCCAGCTTTGCTGTAATGCTGTTGTGTTGCTGTCGGTCGCCCTCGCCCCTCGCCCGGCCGCCACCCGCCATCTGCTCGGCTCGGGACCTCACTTGCTTGCTGCTGGGGAAGATATATGGAGGGAGACCTGGAGTGCTGCTGCTCTTCTGTCACGATTCTTACCAAAGGCACAATTACAGAAGTAATTATACAATTTAGGTAAAATTCAGAGAGAGTCTAGACTGGAAATAGCAGAGAACAAGGAAAGGTAGCAAGAACAGCATCGTAGGCGACCACACGGTCAATACACTTCCAGTACCATCTTTTTTTTTTTGACAATAAGGTACCATTTATTTTGTCTCTAGTCTTGGCCTCAACACATCAAGAGCACAGTTTTGCCTATACTGTAGTAACTGTACTATTACATTTGTGCTCTCTTTTTTTTTAAAAAAAAAATTAAAAATAGTATATAGTGCGTACTACATTTGTCTGTCTCGCAGCAAGCATGCGACGTTCGTTGGTATGCTACTGAACCATTGTCAGCTACAAGTAGAGAAAGCACCCTCAACTCCTGTACGATGGTGGAGGCCACTGTCCTTTTTGTCCATTCATTTTCTTACGTGGACCTCTTCTTTTTCTAAGAAAAAAAATTATATTTATATGTGAACAACTGGATTCCATTCCAGGCACTCCATTTCGAATTCAAGAGGACAGGCAAGCAGAGAGGCCGGGAGGCCATCCGTCCGTACACCCGGAACAGCCTGTGCCCAGCAGCTGTAGTTCCAACCCAACCAACTGCTAGTAGTACACTTTAAAATTTTCCCTGATAAAAAATGGCGTAATAGCCAAATTGGCCATGAACTTTCATCGAAAGATCAAATTGGCCCCTCAACTATCAAAAGGGCCAATTTGGCCCCTGAACTTTCAATTTCGGTTCAATCTCATCATCCGCCCCGGCGCCATCAGCTCGGTCCGTTAGCAAGGTAACTTTTGACATTTTTCTATAGTGCGATATTTGTTTATTTCATAACTAATTATTATTGCATGCTAAATTCATGAAATTTTTTGTGTAGCCTCTTCATGATGTACTCTACCCAGAAAAAATATGAAACCTAGAAAATAAATGGTTTTTGTATGTTTTAAAATTACCTTATTTAACTAATAAATGTAACTTCTATGATTTTTGCAGGTCAAAATAAATACCCAAAAATTATAAAAATTGATTTGTAGCTGCTTTATAATGATATCAACCTATATAGAAGGGGATTAGGATAAAACTTAAAACTCAAAACTCAAAATTAATTAAAAAGGGGAGTTTTAAGTTTTGAGTTTTGAGTTTTAAGTTTTATCCTAATCCCCTTCTATATAGGTTGATATCATTATAAAGCAGCTACAAATCAATTTTTATAATTTTTGGGTATTTATTTTGACCTACAAAAATCATAGAAGTTGCATTTATTAATTAAATAAGGTAATTTTAAAACATATAAAAACTATTCATTTTCTAGGTTTCATATTTTTTCTAGGTAGAGTACATCATGAAGGAGCTACACAAAAATTTTCATGAATTTAGCATGCACCAATAATTAGTTATGAAATAAACAAATATTGAATTATAGAAAAATGTCAAAAGTTAATGCGTTAAACGGAGGAAAGGCGGCGCCGGGTGGAGGATGATTGAATCAAAATTGAAAGCCTGGGGCCAAATTGGCTCTTTTGATAGTTGAGGGGCCAATTTGATCTTTGATGAAAGTTCAAGGGCCAATTTGGCTATTACGCCATAAAAAATAGAAAAAGAATAGTGTAAATAGCTTAACCATCACTGCGCTCGTCATCGCAATGCCCGTCAGACCGCGAGTCTGACGAATCACGGCACGTGACTTCCAAGCGGGTCCCACATGCTTTGGACCCACCGAGCAGTCAAATTTGCACGTCGCTTGGTTTGCGCACCCAAAGCCTTCGCCAAAGCCAAGGGTAGTGGATACAGCCTAGCGCACCAGCTGGTTTGTTAATTACTAGTACCTGTCACAGGATGGCATGGTCAAATCCTATTCCCATGGTCCGTCCGAGTCTGGCCTGGCCTGGCCTGGGTGACTCCATGCACGCAGTGGAAGATCTGTTGTTACATCTGGCTGACTGATCACTCTATCCGGCTGATGAAGAAGGGATTAAAAATTCTAGATCGTCTGATCACTTCCTTTTGTTGTTTAATTTGCTGCCCTGCCATATAATTTATAAGTGATCATGACGGGGCAAGCTATAGAAAATAGAGTAGAAAAACGGCCGGCCGCCAGCTGATGAGCAGTGAGGAGGCCGCGTGAATTGAGGGCCGATGCATCAACTAAATTTTAGTTAGCTAAATCTAGTTGTTAGGTATTTAAACAGCCTAGCTAAAATACTAGTTAAATTTTAGCTGGGTTTAGCTACTTCCACCTAGCTAAAGCCAGCTAAAATTTAATTTGAGTTTATGAAATTTGGAGCATCCAAACAACTTCAAATTTAAAGTTAATTTAGAAAACTTTTTTAGCTAGCTAAAGTTTTATTTGAGATTTTAGCTATCTAAATTTTAGTTGGGTGTAAACATCTGCTGACTGAATAATGCATGATAAAGGCTCAACCTGGAGTGTAGCTAGCAGATGATCGATCACCAAAGCAAAGTTTCCGGGCGGAGATTCAGCATTGTGGGTGCGTGGTGCGTGCAGACAGAGACATAGTGGCAGGCCAGTGGTCATTAGCGCCATGATTAGTGCCAGCGGAGAAGAGTACAGACACACAGACACAGTCCGGGAGCAAAGCAAAGAAAAAGCTTGATCTTAGTAGCTTAGCTTCGCCAGCTAGCCTTAGCTTTATTTAGCGTAGCTTGAGGTTTGAGAGACGGACCCAACCAACAAAAAACAAAAAGAAAGCAACTCATCAATCGGATTAAAGTTGCTATTTGCAGCACAGTACTATATCAGTAGTACATAGATGATCTCAAAAGCAACGCGCGGTTCAGTTCTGTTTGAAATCAAATCAAATCAAATTAACCATCATCAGGAACCAGGATTCAGGGGCCCAAGCCCAGCTTTGCTTCTTGTAAATTAATAATGCTGCCGGTCGCTTAGCCACCATCTGCTTCGGCCCGATCGACTCGGGACCTGCCTGCCGGTCGCTTTGGAGTGCTGCTGCTGCTGCTCTTCCCTTCTCTCTACTGTAAATTACTCTCATTATCGATCAGTGTAATCATCGTAGGTGACCACGACAGTCAATACAATTCGAGGACCATTTTGTCTCTCGTCTTGGCCTCGACCTCAAGACCACAGTTTTGTACTATACTATTACAGTACGTTTTTATATCTGTGCTCCATTTCCAAATAATAAAATTAATAAAAAGAGAACTTTTAGTAGGATACGACATTTGTCTCTCTCGCCGTCTCACTGCATGTGGAGTTCCTTCGTATGAGTATACTCCCTCCGTCCCTAAAAAGGATGTCGTCGTGGGATGCGTCACAAGTTTGACTTGATTTATAGAAAATACGTGTAACATTTATATCTTCAAATAATTTTGTTAAAAAACTAGATTCAAAGATCTTTTCGATGATACGCGATTATGATACTAATCGATGATATTTATTATTTATTAAAATTGCAAAGCATTTGTTTTTTTAAACACGGTGACATCCTTTTAGGGACGGAGGGAGTATGCTGCTGACCCATTTGTCATTTTGTATGTAAATAAAAGATTGTACAGTACTAAACCCATGTCCATTGGCGGCAACAATATAATTGCAGTAGAAAATCACTGGATAGAACAGATGTTCGGTTGGTGAAATAATTCGGTGATAAGATAATAAGTCATTTTGGTTTAGTGTAAAAAAAAAAACTTGGTGATAAGATAAGCGAACGAGGCGTAAAGTTATTTTGTAGGGCGCATGCAAAATGCAGATACGGTAGGCCGCGCACCATGGACACCAAGGGCACTGCACCATATATGGACACCACCGCCCTTTTTGTCCATTCATTTTCTACATTATGTAATATATGTGGACTTTTAAAAAAATATATATATGTGTGTGGAATATCGAACGATTATAAAATAGGGTTTGAATTCGAAATGGAGTGCCTATATTCAGGAGGACAGACAAAGCAGGCCGGCAGGCCGGCCGTCCACTCCATCAGAACAGCCTGTGCCCAGCTGTAGTCCTACACAACCAACCACACGCTTTTTAGTTTTGTTTTTCTTAAAAAAAGAACAGCTCATATTTTGAGTAGTTTAGCATCACTGCGCTCGTCATCACCGTGGTCCTCGACCATACAATAAACAAGCCTGATGAATTCACGGCACGGAAAGGGAAGAGCCTGATGAATTCCAAGCTTGGTCCCACGGGCTTTGGACCCACCGAGCAGTCGCCAGTCAGTGTGAACAAGTAGGTAGGCACTACTCCGTAGTGTTTTTTTTTTCCCGCAAAAGAAAGAAAAAAAAAATACGTCGCTTGCGATTGGAGAGCGAGACGGGAATCCCTATGATTGCACCCGTGCGACCTCTTGTCTTGTCTTCTCCTTTATTTTGTGTTTATTCTGTTTTTCTTCAACGCTCTGCGTGCTTAGTGTTATGATTTTCTAATCTACAGTAACTATCATATATGAGAAGAGTAAATGTATGTCAAATCCTCTAAGTAATGACGCCTAGTTCCGGTCGGAACTCACAATGAGTGATCTGTTGTCACCATACTTGCGCCAAAAATGGTCGTGCACCTATGGCGACTTTTGAAGCTATAAAAAGCCGAGGCGTGTCTAACTTTATTTGCAAGCCAAACAACCATGTGAGTAGTTCTATAAGCCTCAAACTTTGCTATAGTGTGGTGTGACCAAGAACCAAATACATCTCGTGTATATTGTTTTCTCACTAATGCTAGAAACTACAAGTAGACAATCAATCAACTGTAGATTGCTTTTACCAAATACATCTAATCTTATCTTTCATTCAACCATTTAGCATTTATCAAAGATGACGAGATTAAAGGTGGCTTATTGTAATCTTTTCGAGGTAAAACCAAGGTTAGTATATTTTGAACCAACGTCAAGATCTGACAACGATTAAATAGCGTTTTAGATATACTCTATTTATTTTAACTTATTAACCGGCTAAACTGTTACGGTGGAGATGCATATCCCTTTGTCTACTATTTTCGTGACTCACTGCATATATTAGGCAAAACAAGTCACTGGGAGTCTGGGACCGTTACAACTAGAAACCTTTTCACTGCAGCCGCGCGGGCCTCGCAAAGACCTCAGCAGAGCCCGGATCCTCCCGCGCCCACTGACAGCGGGACCGCGACGCCGCCGCAGGGGCGGGCCCGCGCGGGAAATCATGTCCCGGCGGCAGCCTCTACCAGTCCCAGCACCTTGGGCCCACGAGCTGCGGCATCCCCGCGAGCTGCCCCTGTCTGTCTCCCGGGACCCACCACGCAGCCGCTGTACCCGTGCTGTACCGCCCCTTTTCACCGCGGGCACGGTAAAAAAAGGCGTCGTACTGTACGCGGTGAAATCGCTTGGCGTCGCCGCCGTCAAGCGAGGGAGAAGAACCGGAGACCGCGGGAAAGCAGGCGGCAGTGGCGGGGCAAGGGAAGGGAAGAAAAGCGGCCACATGGGGGGACCCCACGCTGCCCCACCCCACACTGCACTGCACCAGACAGAGAGGAGCGGACACGCGTGGCTCCCGTCCCCTCTTCCCTCCCGCCTCTCACGCCGTTCCGCCTCCGTCTCGCACGCCCCCCCCCCCTACGCCACCACCAGCAGCCTTGTCCTGTACCACCGACTCAGTAGCCACCTTCCCACACTGACAGCTTGGATCCACTGCGCGCGGGCCCACGTGTCCGTGACAGGGCTCCGTGCGCTCGCGACGAGGAAATAGGGAGGGCGGGAGCGCCCCCCACCTCCCGCCACTCGCGCGCGCAGGCGCACAGCTCACCGGGATCCAGGCTGGCGGCCATGGACAGGACAAGCCTTATACCCTAGCCGCGCCTGCGACTGCGAGGCCTATGGTCCCTCGTCACCACTCCTTCCCCATCGCGCACACCACCACCACCACCAGCCAGCCGCGCCAGCCTTTCTTCCTCTTCCCCCTCTGCCTCCTCCGCTCTTCCGTCTTCCCCCATCTCGACGTCTCCGATTCCGCCCGCCATTGCCGCCTTGCCGCCACCCACATTGCCGCCTCGCATCCCACCGCCTCGCCGCAGGCATTGCGCCCTACCGCCACGACCGATGGACCCGTGCCCGTTCGTGCGGGTGCTGGTCGGCAACCTAGCCCTAAAGATGCCGCCGGCGACCTCCCCCTCCGCCTCCGCGCCCCCGCGCGGCGTCGCCTCGTCGGGCTCCGGGGTGCACCCCACCACCGCGCCCTGCTACTGCCGCATCCGCCTCAACAAGCTGCCCCACCAGACGTCCTCCGCGCCGCTGCTCCCGGCGACCGAGGAAGGCCCCGCCTCCTGCACGGGCGCATTCGCCGCCGCCTTCCACGTCGCCAAGGCCGACCTCGACCGCGCCGCCGCCAAGCCCGCCGCGCTGCTCCTCGGCGCCCGCCGCCGCGTCGCGCGCCTCAAAATAGCCGTCTACGCCGGCCGCGGCGGCGGCGGCTTGGGCTTCGGCGCGTCCTGTGGCGGAGGCGGTGGTGGTGCCTCCGGCAGGCTCATCGGGAAGCTCGTCGTCCCGCTCGACCTCACCGCCGCCGTGGCCAAGCCCGTCGTGTTCCACAGCGGGTGGGTCGCCATCGGCAAGCGCGGCCGTGCCGGGCGCGGCAAGCAGGCGGCCCGGGCGCAGCTCAACCTCACCGTCCGCGCGGAGGCCGACCCCAGGTTCGTGTTCGAGTTCGACGGCGAGCCGGAGTGCAGCCCGCAGGTGCTCCAGGTGAAGGGGATCATGAGGCAGCCCATGTTCACGTGCAAGTTCTCCTGCCGCAGCAACAGCGACCTGCGCTCGCGGTCAGTGTTCTTCTTCTCCCGCTCCCCCATTGCAGTTGCAAAATCTGCATCGAATCCCTCAGCATCGTCAATGGATGATGGATGGAATTTTTTTTTTTCCCCTTATTAATCAATCGATCCATCCTGTTCATGCAGGTCCGTGCAGTCTGATCCGGGCACCGCCGGCCCGCGCACCTGGCTGGCCAAGTTCGGCTCGGAGCGGGAGCGCGCGGGGAAGGAGCGCAAGGGGTGGTCGGTGACGGTGCACGACCTCTCAGGCTCCCCGGTGGCGCTCGCCTCGATGGTGACGCCGTTCGTGGCGTCCCCGGGGACGGACCGCGTGAGCCGTTCAAACCCAGGCGGCTGGCTCATCCTCCGCCCCGTCGACGGGACCTGGACGCCGTGGGGCCGTCTCGAGTGCTGGCGCGAGCGCGGCGGCGGTGGCGGCACCGGCGGCGGAGACACGCTGGGGTACCGCTTCGAGCTGGTTCCCGACCACACCAACACGGGCGCCGGCGGTGGCGCGGGCGTGTGCGTGGCGGAGTCCGGCGTCTCGGCCTCCCGCGGCGGGCGGTTCGCCATCGACCTGACGGCGGCGCAGCCGTTCGGGCGCAGCGGGTCGCCCGGGTGCAGCCCCGCGGCAGCGGCGACTTCGGCCACGGGCTCTGGCCGTTCGGGAGCTTCCGCGGGTTCGTGATGTCGGCCGCCGTGCAGGGGAAGGCCGGTGCAGTAAACCCACCGTGGAGGTCGGCGTCGCGCACGTCGGGTGCGCCGAGGACGCCGCGGCGTTCGTGGCGCTGGCGGCCGCCGTCGACCTCAGCATGGACGCGTGCCGGCTCTTCTCGTGCAAGCTGCGGCGGGAGCTGTCGGCGTCCCGCGCCGAGCTGCTCCGGTGACCGGACCGGACTGGACGTCGGCATTGTGGGGTGTGGAAGCAAGTGTACGTACATCAGCAGCGGTGGTGGTGGCGTCAACGGCGAGGTAGAGAGAGGCTGCCGTCTGCAGGAGGGGAGAAGGTGTGTGGATTGTGATCCTCATCCGGTCGCAAAAGTTTTGGCGGTGATCGGAGGATCTCGTTTTTGGGCTCGTTTCGTTGATTGTGCTCTGTAATTTAGCGTTGTCCGTTGGTTGGTTGGTTCGTCTTCTAGGTGAATTTTAAAGTCTAGAAGAAGCTCGGGTTGCTGTGAGAGATGAGAGGGGTGTTGTGTGTCGGGTGTTTTTTGATTCCCCAGTTGAGTGAGAGTGGTTTTTTTTTTTTTTTTTTTTTGGCGGGAGGAGGAAGAACACTGATGTGTGTGTGTGCTCCTTCCTCTTCCTCACCGTGGGATGCTGCTGCTTGCTACCAGTAAGTGGTACGAGAGATGAAGCAGCAAGTTTTTTGAATTGAAGCTGTTGTGGTGAACTGAATGAATCATGGAGGGAAGAAGAAAGGAAACCTTGTGATAATTACTCCCTCCTTTTTAAAATGTCTGTCGCTTCGTTTCCCGAGAAGCAAATGCCGGCAATTTTTATAAATATTAAATATCATCGATTAGTATCATAATTAGTATCATCGGAAAAATCTTTGGATCTAGTTTTTTAACAAAATTATTTGGAGATATAAATATTCTTTCGTATTTTCTATAAATCGAGTTAAAACTTGTGGCGCGCATCCCATGGCGACAGATCAATTTGAAACGGAGGGAGTAGACACATCCTGTTGTGTTGTGGTCTGTTCTTGTTTGGTCCTTCCTTTTGCCTGGGTGCCGCCCGTCGGAAGAGGTGGTTGTTGGGATTGGCGTGAGGTCCACCACAGGCAAGGTTTCACTTACCGTTTTGACGCATCGAAACCCCCGCGCGGTAGCGATGGTAAACCGCTTCGGTTAAAAAAAAAACCGTCAAAAAACCGGCGGGTTTCAAATTTGAATTTCAAAATTCAAATTTCCGCAAGTCAAACGGTAGGGACGGGTTTACCGGTCGGTTTGAACCGATTACCGGCCGGTTTGAGCGATGAACCAGGTTCAAACCGCCGACTTTTTTTTTTTTTTTATTTTGGCTATAAAAATTAAAATTTTTCGCCATGACCTTTCTGAGAAAATAATGTCGAAGAGCACACAAAGTCATAATAAATATTGTCACATAAATACATAGTGCCTAAATAAAAGTCCGTACCCACCCGGTGGCAAACAAAGTCACACCAACGAAACAACAAATAGTCCGATACAAATACATGGTCTCATGCACATATCAAATATTTGTGATCTGAATGGAAAGATCCCCATTGCGCACCCTTGCTCATACTCGGCGGTGGACATAAGATTGATACCTCGCGGTCGAAGGAGGTCGGCCTTGAATTCTTGCCAAGATTGGCTGGTCCATGCCGCCGTTGTCTCCCATTCTTGAACTAACAAAGCGTAAAAATGAGGGTCCTCCCATTCATAGACCCATTTAGTCGGCCATTTGCATGGTCATGTCGGGGAATGTGGGGTAGTTGTAAGGAGCCCGTGAAGTATCATTTGTAGGAGGAAGAAGAGTACTTGTGGAGTATCGTAGTCCGTCGGTGCATAGGCCGTCCTCTGTGAAGTCGGTGTCCATGGTCTTCATCCCGAGTAGCATGTGTGAAATACGTCTCGCCTGCAATGAACCATAATTAGAACTCACATAAAAGAAACAAATATACGTAAGTAGGTGCAATTGATACCGTGAAGTGAAGACCACCACCACCGGCACCGCTAGCACCTCCTCCACCACTACTATACCCACCACCACCACCACCACCATACCCACCACCGCCACCGCCGCCGCCACCATCACCATCACCATCACCGTCATCATCATCGTCGCCAGAGCTGCTATCTTGGGACTCCACGATACGGTGGACTACGCTCACCCTCCTCGTCCGTCTCTGCGTCATTTGCTCACTACTGTTGTACTTGTTTTCCTTTTTTTTCCTTTCTTGGGGTTAGTTTGCTTTGGTCCGACTGGAACTTCCTCTTTCCTAGGTGCGTGTCACCCACATGTCTACGGGCCCAATCAGCGATGGAATCATCCCCCCGTAGCCCTACGTAGATCTGCGGGGTCTATTTGGTCTCGCTAACGTAAACAAAAATTGGCATGAAAAAATTGTGGTACATAAGTGGCTAATTGATAAAAAAAAAAAAAATACGACAAGATGGGAAGGCAACGGGACATCATCATCATCATCATCCTCATCCAAGACTGGATCCGCGTTCGATCTCCCATACTCCATCCATTCCCGAACCGGATTCTCCCGATCATAGAAAGAAATATCGCAAACCGGTCAATAAAATCACCTTCATCACGCGTTGGCGGGCCGCCGACCGACCTCCAAGCCGTAGCCGAAGGTTGTAGTTGACATACACAAGCTTGTTTAGTTTCTTGTGCGACAACCGATTGCGAACCTTCGTATGGAGCAAGGCAAAGGTGCTCAGTTCCGCTCGCATCCACTAGAGGAAACACAGCGTGCAACAAGCCGCAAAGTAAAGGCCGCAACGCGCGGCGTGTTTCTACCAAACAAAGCATCCACCGGGCCGCTGCAAGTGAATTCAAATTTGATGTTAGGTGGACATAGAAAGAAAAGGGGAAAACACATAAGCACGGACAAATTCTTACATGGGGTTGTCTTTGGGTCTTCCGCCATTCACATTGCCGGTTATTTTGCTAAACTCACCAAGCTTTTGTCGAAAGACCTCGGCCTCTGCAATGCCTATTTGCTACTTCAACATCGACCATGCGGCGAATGCATCCTTCAATCCTAGGAACATTTCGGAGTGGGATCTAGTTTGTATGACGACTTCGGATTAAGAACGGCAGCTGCGGTATTTGGACAAAAACAACATACGTTACATTTACATATTGAATCAAAACAGGTTCGTATAATCATAAGGCATGATCATACTGCGGCAACATAGGTGCCTACGTACACATCCATAATCCGAGTCTCTAGAATCTGTTTGTACTCCCTCCATGTTTCCACATGTAACACCTCAGTGTTAAGCATGCATTAGGCACCTAATTAATTAACTTAATCATCACTAAGCATGGCATGAGCATCATTAAGCATAAACCCTAAGTTGCATTTTGTCATTTCATGTGCTTGCCTTTAATTCCTAATCTCATGCTTGATTGAAGTGTTAGTTAATTAATTTGCCTTGCAAACAACTTGATCAAGTTTAGATTCACTTGCCCAAGCAATTTGAAAAGTTTTAATAAAATTTATTGCAAAAGCTTTGGTGCATTTTGGAGCAAAAGAAAATAAATTGGAAAATTCCCTTTTTATGCCCAAAAATTCAAAATGAATTTGCATTTCAAAACTTATTGGGAATTTTGAGATGAGCCTTAAATGAAAGTTGTTCAGTTTGAAATTCTCTACAACTTTTATTTTGGGCACTTTTCATGAAAAAAGCTTTTAAATTTGTCAAAAGGGTGCATTTTGGTTCAGATTCAATTTCAAAAAAAAAAAAAAAAAAAAAAAGGAAAAGCGCCCGGCCTTGACGAAGCGAGCGATTCGGCCCGGCTCGACCCCACGGCCAGCGTCCGCGCCCGCCCGCCAGCGCCGCGCCCGGGCGTGGGCGGCCCATGGCGAGAGCCGGCGCCCGCGTGGGCGCAGCGTGGCCGCCGTCGCGCCGCCCGTGCCAAGTGGCCGCGAGAGCCACAGCGGCGAGCCCCCAGCGGCGCATCACCCGGCCACGCCCGAAAGCGGAAACATCCCGCTTCCATTTCCGCCCTGCCCTGCTCGCTGCCCGCCTCGCGCCGCCTTCGCCCGTCGCCATTCGAGTGCTTGCGCGCCCGTCGTTCTCCCTCGCCCAGAACACAGCGCCCGCCAAAGCTAGCGCCCAGAGCCGCCTCGCCCTCCTCCACCTCTCTACCGAGCCAGGTGAGCACGCCAAGCCTAGGTGAGCCTGCATTTAGGTTTTCCGCCGCGGGCGCCATGGCGGGCTCGCGGAGCTCACGGCGCTTGGCGTTCCCTTCGCTTCTCCCTCTTTCTCTCTACTGGCGGCGCACCGTGATCGCGAGAACCCGAATCGGAACACCTGCGGCGCTCAATCGGACAATGCGCGTCTCCTCACCGCCGCACCAGGGGCTCACCGGAGTTTCCCGCCCCCGCGTCGCCATATGCGCGACGAGAGCACTCCGGCCCCAATCCACCACCAACCCTAGAGCCGGCTTCACCTTGCACCGCGCCGTGGTGCGCTCTCACCGGGGTCCACCGGCGTCGGAGGCGACCACCGCGCCCGGCGTTCGAGCCGCCGTGCCGCCGTCGCCGTCGCCGCTGTAGTTAGGCACCACCTTTGCCCGCGCCAACCGCGTCCCGTGTGCGCCCAGGAGCCACCGAGCAGCGTCGATGCCATCGGTTTCGCCAGGAGACCTCGTCGCCCGGCCCGAGCTCTCGCCGTCGGACCACGCCCCGCCTCGGCCGGCCTGGCCGGTGGGGGCCGTGGACCGCGGGGTCCCCGCCTGGCAGTGGCTCATGGTCCACTGGACCCGAGTCCACGCAGGCCGGGGCTCGGCCCTTTTCTTTTATTTGTTTTCAATTTTTTGATTTAAATGCATTTCAATTTGTATCTCGGGCAAATGAAATCCAAATTTGATGGGATTTGTTTTGTTAGGTTCCTAATAAGTAGATCTGTCATTGAAAATTATGAGATGCATTTTTGGTAAATAATTCCTGTATAGATTTATTTAATTCTTGAAATGGCTGAAAAAATTTGAGTAAATGCATAATAAATAAAATATAGCTCAGAAAAATGTGATTCCTGTTTTGTTAGACTTGTTATATGATGTAGTTTCTGGGAAAAATATGTTGCATGCAGTTCCTGTGTAGGAATATTGGAATGTGATTTAATTTCATTTCTAGGCTGATTCTTGTATGATTTTTAATAAATAAATTATAAGGAATTAGGCCCTGGTAATTTTGGTGACTGTTATTATGCTAAGTAGGTATAGATAAAAATATGAAATCTGTTGTTTAACACTTTTCATAGTGCAAAGTTGTTAAATGTGCTTTTCTGGCTAGTAGCTTCATCTTTTTGTGTAGGCTGTTGTACTGGGTAAAATAAGATGAAAATTTTATCATGGCTTTGTTATAGCATAGTGTAGCTCGTGTAATTTTTATAGAATTTTCTGAACTGTCTAGACAGAGGTCACAGTTCAAGCCTATTTATTCACATGAAATGATAAGTAATTGAACTAAATGATTTAATGGCTTTTGTATCAATTCTTGTGCTTTTTCAATTATGTTATGCTTGCTGGTCATGCATTGGAGCACCATGTCTGAAGTGTGATACTTGCCCATGAGTAGTGGTAGTACTCCTTGTATTCATGTTGTGCGTGTATGCGAGTGTGTCGCAAGACGCCACTCTTCTTTATGCACTTCTCTAAGTGTTTAGAGAAGAGGTATGCACATACTCGATAAATGAGTTAAGTTGTAGTAGAGAGGAGATATGCACCTACTCTGTCAAATAATTTATTAATCATCTTCACCCATGATCATCATCGTTGTGCATTCATGATACTTATGCACGTGCATCGCATCATACTGAGGTTCGCAAGAGGACCTCCCTTATTCGGAAATCGAGGAGAATCGTCCGGAGGAACCGCAGCAAAGAAGTGCCGCAAGAGGAAGGAGAAGAGGAGGAGCTTAGGAGTGCCCGGACCACCAGCGTCGACTTTGTGCAAGGCAAGCACCGGAGCATTTACTTACCTATGCTTTCTAACAGTCTAATTATGCTTTATGATTGTTGCATTAAGTATAGGAGTTGTGTGACACCGTTGCCGCATTATATCCTTGCTTTACCATTGATTATCCTACCTTGATACACCCCGCTAGTCTAGGGCGAGTAATATGCTTAGCTTGCTTAGGCGGTAGAAGTCGGGTGATTTCGTCATCCGCGAGATAGGTGGTTACCTATGATTGATGGAAAAGCTTACGTTGATATCATCCGGATAATGGCTATGGTTGATAATTGGAGACCGGACGAGTCTTGTGGGGTTGTTGGACCATAGTGATTCCGTGCGTGTCGATTAAGGACCGCACCGTTGTTGTACCGCAAGTCATGTTGAAGCATGCCCTCATGTTTAGCTGGCCGGATAAGTCGTTCGACCCGCGAAGCCCAACACTATCCGGGCGGTTCTCGGCCAGATTCGTTCGCACCGTATTGGAGATGGATGGGGGACCACGGGGCGCGAAAGAGTAAGTCCGAGGTCGGCATGGCTGGCTAAAGCGGTCGAGGCGGTCCCGAATGCGGTGGTTCCATGCGAGTCCGCGTGCTTGTCTCCCCTGGATACGTGCCATGGTGACTGTAGCTCACTTTAGCGGGTGAGTGTGGTTTGCATGAGGAATACCCCCGAGCTCGGTAGTGTCGATTCGAATCGCCATCGTTCTGGGACGGTGAACACTTGACTTGAGCTGCACCATCGTAGTAATGATTATGGAATGTGGTTAATGATGATGATGGGTTAAAGCTGAGGTTTATAATTATGGATACTACTTGCTTGATTAATCTTGACTAAATATCGCCATGATGAATAGTATAGCTGCTCACCTAGCATAAATAGGGATGATTAAGCTGAGCTATCCTTTTAAATATTACTCTTTGCTTTTTATGCGAAATGAGTCGAGCTACCTCCGATAAAGCCTATCATTCCTCCTTGGAGTCTTTTCTTACGAGTCGATCGGGTAAGTCTAGGCGAGTACATTCTCGTACTCGGGGTTTTTCCCGCTTGTTGTTTGTCTTGAGACGGGCATACCTACCACGAATGCTGCGAGACTGTCTTTTTCAGTGGATTAGAAGACCTTGGGCAAGGTTACTCTTAATATTCTCCCCAACTGCTTTTGATGGATAGACTACGGACGGCTTTGTATTAATCTCAAATGTGTGAGTTGGGTTGAGCTTTTAAAACTATCTTGTTTCCGCTATTTGGATTTAAAGAACTTCGGTTTGTAATAACTTTATTTCCGCACTCGATGTTGTTTAACTATTTGCGAAATGTTGTAACATGCGAATGGTGACGCTAAACTTATGCGATCTTGGTTGATGATGTTTGGTTTGAAATCCTTGAGATTTCAGGACTACCGGGTTTATAAAGGCTTAAGTGTGACAATTGCTTGCTTAGCGAGTGATTTTTCACTTATGCTTTTATAAATTGGTCGGATTACTGATACAGGTGGCATCGAGCAAGGTTTAGCGATTCTTGTTCACATGTCTATTTAAAACAAAAGAATTTGTTTTCAAAACGGGATTTTAACTTATAGATCTATAAGTCTTTTGAAAAAAATTCGTTTGCAAAACTAAGAGTGTGCCGGTGGTCATATCCTTTATGCCCAAATAAGGACTCTAGGTGGCTAATTAAGTACTAACTTGGGGGCTTGCATCATATTTTATTTTCACTTTGTTGCCCATGCGGCAAGGTAATTGTATGGGTGCCATTCGCTTGAGTGGTAATGTATGGTTCAAAATGCCTCTACGCCTCGGTAAGTGGGAGTTGTGAGAGCATGGTTGTCCAACCGGCAATCTAGGGGAGTGCTAGTGTGATACCGGAAGTATGTACATGTCAAAACCATGTACTTACCAAGGTGTTTAATTGTGGGTTGTGCCGTCTATTGTCGGCGATGCCGTCATTGGGACGAGGATCGGGTAGTTGTACTACATGTGCGTGTATTCGGGAATGCACGTGCGTGTGAGTGCTTAATCTTTACTTTACGCAATGCATTTATTCATCTTGTTGGGATGGGCTGCAATGGATTTTCTGCGGTACATAACGCTTCGTGTAGAACGACTAGTTATACGCTATGAGAGAAACGTTGTATGCCACCGTATATCCGTTAGAATTATTTTTTGCTAGGTTTGTGAGAACGTAAGATACGTGCATACATCATGTTTGTTCATCTCATGTCATGACATTTACCTTCCTCTTCTACGTAATTTATTGCTGCTGATTAAAATTGGATAATTAATAACTTGTCTCACCGGGATAAATTTACGACGGATGGCTCGCACCAAAGCGGAGCGGCTCGCAAGTCCACGGGAGGGCGTGTGCCACGTGGACAGCTTGCACCACGCCGCGGTGATCCGGGAGAGTCACTTCTGGAGGAGTTTGGCATGCCACGCTCCTTTGGAGAGTGCTCGCTCACGCAGGATATACGGAGGAGCGGCGACCCGTATACTCTGGTCAGCGAGGAGCCGCCTCGTGGTGGCGACTTGGTCGCCGTGGAGATCACCGTCCCTCCACTCCACCGGACTCGAGTGGTGCGGGTGGCGTGTTCGCGCCACTTCTTTGTCACCGCTTCGAGGATGGGGCGGCGGGGCTGCTTTCGAGGTCCTTCGCCCGGATCATGGGCGTTTTCCCCGAGCCTAGCACAGGCTTTGGCGGGACTTTTCCCAAGGATGACCCTGCGGACCTTTGTTTGGGGAGCAGTCCCCTAGCCGAGCACGTTGGCCGGGGAGTGGATGAGATTGATGGTAGTGACAACGCAGCCATGAGCACTATGTTTGCGATGCGGGCATATGATGCTACTGAAACTACCATGTACAAGCTCGGATTTGGAACAAGGCTATGTGGGAGAATGAGAAGAAAATGAAGAAGGAGCATACGAAACAAGTCCGGGAGGCGAGGCAAAGCATAGGAACCAGATTAGGGATGAAGGCGAGGCGGGGTGAGGGAGGCCAACGGGGAGAACAACGCCCTGCGTGCACGTATTGCACGCTACGAGCGTCTGAGAGGAATGCCGACGGGATGATGGCCCGATTGGTCGAGAGGAATGAAGCCGAACGATGCTCATCATTTGGGACACGGCTCTTTGACCATGGCGTACATTGACCGGTTGCACGAGGACTACCACGTCTGTATAACCGGGTTCATGGTCACCATGGTCTGGGCAGGTGAGATGGGCCGGGAGTCATCGACCCGATGGAGGCGAGGAGGGCGCCGACCTTCCACCGCACCGCGCGCTTTGCACCCGGCGGCGGCGTTGTTCTCGGCCCCGAGTCCGGCGTTGGTAGTGAGCACGAGTAGGCTAGTAGTTCCATCGCTAGTCGTAGTTACGCTTTAGTTCTTTTGATGTTGTTGGCATGTAACATTATGAGATGTGACTCATGTGTATGTTGGACCTTCATGTGTTGTGGTGCTACTGAGCGCCTAAAAGTCCGGTGTATGTATCTTTGGCAATTTTGGATATTGCATGCCACGGAGGATGCTTTTATTGATAATCTAATTAGTGATGTTATGAGTTGTGGAAATGAATCTTTATGCCTATTTGTTGAGAATGAATTTATTTTTTCCCCAATAATTCATTGGCATGATTATTACATTAAACACAATGTTGTAACATCACCTAATAATTACTTGATGCTTTGAAATATGCGAGATGGTTGATACTCGCCCGCACCGCTAGTGGCTCTACGGTTGGAGATGGTTCCGGCCGAGGGCAATGGAGGCAATGGAAATGGTGGAAATGGTAATGGAGGCAACGGAACGCTTGCGAGGGTAACTGCCACCACCACCTCCTCCACCATTGACCCCATTGAGCAAGCTGTTTCAACAGTTCCTTGGCGATCGGCGCAACATGGAGGCCGTATTGCGTGACATTGCCGCGAACACCGATCGCGGGGGCCACCGTGACCGAATCCCGCCAACCCCAGTATAGCACTTTCAAGGACTTCTTGGATACCGATCCGCCAAAGTTCTTGCAAGCTAAGGAACCACTCGAGGCTCTCGAGTGGATCAACACGATGGAAGACAAGTTTACTTTTGCTCCGTATGACCGAGTCACTGAAGGTTGAGTATGGGGCACATCAAGCTGCAGGGGCCGGCGGGAATTTGGTGGTCCCACCAACGCACCACTTTTCCGCCCGAATGCTCCCATCACTTGGGCGCGATTCACTCGAGATTTTCCGCGGTACTTATGTTCCACCGGGTTTGATGGCTATGAAGGTATGCGAATTCATGAAGCTCACTCAAGGCAATAAGAGCATGGTGAATATCTGCAAGAGTTCAACAATCTGTCCCGTTATGCTCGGCATATGTGGACACCGAAGAAGAGAAGAAGATAGAAAGTTTCAAAAGAGGTCTCAATACAAAGATGGCTAAAACCATGGGTATCGGTTCGAGGGGGCTACATTCAATGAGTTCATCGGCGACTGCTTGACTCAAGAGAATAATAACAATCGCATCTTTGCTTCCAAGAATCGCAAGAGAAGCTTCGAGGGAGGATCTTCCCGTTCCGACCTCAATGCCTAACGTCCGCGATACCGCCCTCTGCTTTCGAACTCAAGGTTCCGTGCACTTTTGCTCCAAAGAGAAATGCCCCACCACCTCCAAAGAATCGAAGGGCTATCGCCCGCTTTGCACCTCAAGCTCAAGCTAGGGACTGGTGGTCCCTACGCTAATGCACCTGCCGTGAGAGGCCCGTGCTTCAAGCGCAATCAACGGTCACTTCGCCAAGTATTGTCCATACCCAGAAGAAGCGCAGGCGACCTATCAAGCCCGTGCTCATCACACCTCTATTAATGAGATTCACGATGGAGAACCGATCCACTGCGTAGTGCGTTCCTTGTCAATAAGCATCCTGCGGTTGTTTTATTTGATTACGGATCATCGCATTCTTTTATGAGTCAATCATATGCACGATCACATGAGTTAGAACTTAAGCAATTAGATTATGGGTACGCATCGGCTCGTTGGTGCTGATGTCCTATCTAATCGGATGCTTGACATGCAATTTTGAAATTGGAGATAAAGCATATAGAGTTAATTTGGTAGTTTTACGGGTTAACTATGGATGTGATCTTGGGAATGGATTGGATGAAAGATAAACAAGTTGTGATTGATCTTTGGGAATAGAACAATTACCCTCACGGATCCTCACGGGCCAAGACACTTTCCAAGTGTTATTGCCTCGAGTTGCGGAACATGACCAAGTTGACCTATGCTATTCGAGCTTCTTCTCTAGCTGAGATTCCAGTAGTATGTGAGTTTCGATGTCTTTCACGAAGATTTGCACTGGGTTACCTCCGAAAAAAGAGATATCGAGTTTGCTATTGATCTAGTGCAGTACAGCTCAATCATGTAAGAGACCGTATCGTATGCCTCCCAATGAGTTAGCGAGTTGAAGAAACAGTTGTATGAGTTGAAGAAGTTGGGTTTTATCGGGCCAAGTACTTACGAATGGGGGTTGTCGGCTTTGTTTGTGAAGAAGAAAGATCACTCTCTCGGGTTATGTGTTGATTATCGGCCACTCAATCTTTGTCACAATCAAGAACAAGTATCCTTTGCCGAGAATTGATATTCTTGTTTGATCGGTTGTCTAAAGCTAAAGTGTTTTCCAAGATTGACTTGAGATCGGGGTATCATCGGATCGAGGATTCGTCCCGAAGATATACATAAGGCTGCTTTTTCGTTACTAGATACGGGGGTTATGCAGTATCTTGTTATGTCCTTCGGCTTAACAAATGCTCCTGCATACTTTATGTATCTTATGAATTCAGTCTTTATGCCCGAAGTTGGATAAGTTCGTGATTGTATTTTGGATGACATTTCGATCTACTCGCAAATGAGGAAGAACACGCCAAAGCATTTGAGAGTTGCACTTACCGGACTAAGAGAGCACAAGTTGTATGCCAAGTTTAGTAAATGTGAGTTTTGGTTAAAGGAAGTTGCCTTCCTTGGCCATATCATTTCTGAAAATGGCATATCGATCAACCCGTCAAAGGTACAAGGAAGTTATGGATTGGCTACCACCTACGTGCGTCGTGCATGAAGTTCGGAGTTTTCTTGGAATGGCGAGGGGTATTATCGCCGTTTTATTCCAGATTTCTCTAAGATTGCCAAGCCAATGACAAGTCTACGCTTCTGAAAGAGCATAAGTTTGTGCGGGACGAGAGGCATGTGAGGCGACTTTCCGCACCCTGCGAGTTGCTAACCATCGCCCTGCTCTGTCTTGGCACGGACCCGATATCGAAGCCGTTTGATGTGTCTTGTGATGCATCGAAGACTGGTTTAGGTTGTGTCTTTGATGCAAGAAGGCCAGTGATTGCTTATGCTTCACGTCGGTTGAGAAAGCATGAAGTCAACTATCCCACGCATGATTTGGAGTTAGCTGCGGTTGTGCATGCCTTGAAGATATGGAGGCACTATTTGTTGGGAAATGTGTGCCACATATACACTGATCACAAGAGTCTCAAGTACATCTTTACCCAACCCGAACTTAACATGAGGCAGCGAAGATGGTTAGAGTTGATCAAGGACTATGACTTGACAGTGCACTATCACCCGGGGAAAGCCAATGTAGTTGCCGATGCTCTGAGTCGTAAGTCACATCATCATGTTGTGCAGCCACTAATAGAAGAGAAGTTCGATCGATGCATCCTGCGGTTTTGCATGATATCCAAGTCCGATGTTCCCTCGACCAACAGATCATTGAAGGCCAAAAGACCGATCCTGGTATTTATCACCTCAAAGAGAGAATGAAGAAGGCACCAATTCCACACTTTCGATTGGATGACGATGGTGTGCTTTGGTTCGACAATCGTCTTGTCGCAGAAGGATCGAGAACTCAAGAATAGGATGATGGATGAAGCTCATCTTTCCAAGCTATCCATTCACCACGGAAGCAACAAGAGGTATCATGATCGAGACCTCGATATTGGTGGACCAAGATGAAGAAAGAGATAGCAGCATATGTGGCTCGATGCGATACTTGCTGTCGTGTCAAAGCTATCCACATGAAGCCGGCAGGTTTACTGAATCCGTTGCCAGTTCCTGCTTGGAAGTGGGATGATATTAGTATGGATTTCATCACAGGTTTGCCAACCACACAAAAAGGGAATGATTCGATCCGGGTGATCATCGATCGGTTAACCAAGTCAGCTCACTTCTTACCTGTCAAGACCACTTACAGACCACCTCATTATGCTGATCTCTACCTCTCCGAGATTGTTCGTTTGCATGGAGTTCCTAAGACCATTGTATCGATCGAGGATCACGGTTCACTTGCTCACTTTTGGGAACGTTTGCATGAAGGAATGGGTACCGAAGTTGCTACACAAGATCGCTTATCATCCTCAAACTTGGTCGACCGAAAGGCTTAATCAAGTTCTTGAAGACATGTTGAGAGCTTGTGTGCTATCTGCTAAGGGATCATGGGAGTCATGGTTACCTTTGGCTGAGTTCTCCTACAACAACGGTTATCAAGAAAGTATCAAGATGGCACCGTTTGAAGCTTTATATGGCGAAAGTGTAGAACTCCGTTGAACTGGGTCGAAGCGGGAGAAAGAAGATACTATGGTATTGACTTTGTTCCCGAAGTGAAGAGAAAGTTCGGATTATCCAAGAGCACATGAAAGCTGCTTGATCCCCAGAGAGAGAGTTATGCCGACAATAGAAGAAGACCTCGACATTCGAAGTTGGTGACTATGTCTATCTTAGAGTTTCACCGAAAAAGGGGACACAGAGGTTTGGAGCCAAAAGAAAGCTTGCACCAAGATATGTAGGTCCGTACAAGATTCTTGAAAGAAGAGGTGAAGTTGCATACAAGTTAGAGTTTACCCGAGTCTATGAGTTGTCTTTTCGGTCTTTCACGTCTCTCAACCGAAGAAGTGTTTGCGTGTGCCTGAAGAAAGAATCGAAGAGCAAGATTTGAAGTTAACAGCTGATCTAGTATACAAAGAAGAGCCTGTCAGAATTGTTGATAGCAAAGAGAGAGTTACCCGGAATCGACTTGTGCGCACATACAAGGTCGTGTGGAGCTACCATGATGATAGAGATGCATCATGGGAAAGCGAGGATTACACGAAAGAAGTTTATCCCGAATTCCATAAAAACTGGTTAGTAAACCCAAATCTCGGGACGAGATTTCTTTAAGGGGTAGGGCTGTAACACCTCAGTGTTAAGCATGCATTAGGCACCTAATTAATTAACTTAATCATCACTAAGCATGGCATGAGCATCATTAAGCATAAACCCTAAGTTGCATTTTGTCATTTCATGTGCTTGCCTTTAATTCCTAATCTCATGCTTGATTGAAGTGTTAGTTAATTAATTTGCCTTGCAAACAACTTGATCAAGTTTAGATTCACTTGCCCAGCAATTTGAAAAGTTTTAATAAAATTTATTGCAAAAGCTTTGGTGCATTTTGGAGCAAAAGAAAATAAATTGGAAAATTCCTTTTTATGCCCAAAAATTCAAAATGAATTTGCATTTCAAAACTTATTGGGAATTTTGAGATGAGCCTTAAATGAAAGTTGTTCAGTTTGAAATTCTCTACAACTTTTATTTTGGGCACTTTTCATGAAAAAGCTTTTAAATTTGTCAAAAGGGTGCATTTTGGTTCAGATTCAATTTCAAAAAAAAAAAAAAAAAAAGAAAAGCGCCAGCGCGAACGAGCAGGCCGATTCCGGTAGCTCGGCCCGGCGACCCGCGTCCGCGCTTCCAGCGCCAGCGCCGGCGTGTGACGTGACAAGCCGGCGCCCCGCGTAAGACGCAGCGTGGCCGCCCGATCGCGACGCCCGTGCCGTGCCGGCGAGCCCTAACGAGCAGGCCCAGCCGCATCACCCGGCCACGCCCGAAACGGAAACATCCCTTCATTTCCGCCTGCCCTGCTCACGCTCTGCCTCGCTGCATGGCGCTTCGCCGTCGCCATTCAGTGCGCCGTCGTTCTCCCTCGTAGAACGCAGCGGCGCCCGTAAACTGCGCCAACAGAGCCGCCTCGCCCTCCTCCACCCTCTCTGCCGGCCAGCTGGCCACGCCAAACCTAGGTGAGCCTGCATTTTAGGTTTTTCCGCCGCGGACGCCATGGCGGAGCTCAGCGGGCGCGCACGGCCGCGTTCCACTCGCTAGCTCTCCTCTTTCTCTCTACGTAGCGCATGATCGCGAGAACCCGAATCGAACACTGCGCGGCTCAATCGGGCAATGCGCGTCTCCCCACCGCCGCGCCAGGGGGCTCACGGAGTTTCCGCCGCCGGCGTGCCATATGCGCGACGAGCACTCCCGGCCCCAATCCACCACCTAACCTAGAGCGGCTTCACCTTGCACCAGCGCCGCGTGGTGCGCTCCTCACCGGGGTCCACCGGCGTCGGAGGCGACCACCGCGCCGGCGTTCGAGCCGCCGTGCCGCCGTCGCCGTCGCCGCTGTAGTTAGGCACCACCACTGCCCGCGCCAAGCGCGTCACCGTGTGCGCCTTGCCATACCCCGCAGCGTCGATGCCATCGGTTTCGCGTAGGAGACCTCGTCGCCCCGGCGAGCTCTCGCCGTCGGACCACGCCCTGCCTCGGCCGACTGGCCAGTGGGGCCGTGGACCGCGGGGTCCCGCCTGGCAGTGGCTCATGGTCCACTGGACCGAGTCCACGCAGGCAGGGGCTCGGCCCTTTTCTTTTATTTGTTTTCGATTTTTTGATTTAAATGCATTTCAATTTGTATCTCGGGCAAATGAAATCCAAATTTGATGGGATTTGTTTTGTTAGGTTCCTAATAAGTAGATCTGTCATTGAAAATTATGAGATGCATTTTTGGTAAATAATTCCTGTATAGATTTATTTAATTCTTGAAATGGCTGAAAATTTGAGTAAATGCATAATAAATAAAATATAGCTCAAAAAATGTGATTCCTGTTTTGTTAGACTTGTTATGTGATGTAGTTTCTGGGGAAAAAATATGTTGCATGCAGTTCCTGTGTAGGAATATTGGAATGTGATTTAATTTCATTTCTAGGCTGATTCTTGTATGATTTTTAATAAATAAATTATAAGGAATTAGGCCCTGGTAATTTTGGTGACTGTTATTATGCTAAGTAGGTATAGATAAAAATATGAAATCTGTTGTTTAACACTTTTCATAGTGCAAAGTTGTTAAATGTGCTTTTTTCTGGCTAGTAGCTTCATCTTTTTTTTTGTGTAGGCTGTTGTACTGGGTAAAATAAGATGAAAATTTTATCATGGCTTTGTTATAGCATAGTGTAGCTCGTGTAATTTTTATAGAATTTTCTGAACTGTCTAGACAGAGGTCACAGTTCAAGCCTATTTATTCACATGAAATGATAAGTAATTGAACTAAATGATTTAATGGCTTTTGTATCAATTCTTGTGCTTTTTCAATTATGTTATGCTTGCTGGTCATGCATTGGAGCACCATGTCTGAAGTGTGATACTTGCCCATGAGTAGTGGTAGTACTCCTTGTATTCATGTTGTGCGTGTATGCGAGTGTGTCCACAAGACGCCACTCTTCTTTATGCACTTCTCTAAGTGTTTAGAGAAGAGGTATGCACATACTCGATAAATGAGTTAAGTTGTAGTAGAGAGGAGATATGCACCTACTCTGTCAAATAATTTATTAATCATCTTCACCCATGATCATCATACGTTGTGCATTCATGATACTTATGCACGTGCATCGCATCATACAGGTTCGCAAGAGGACCTCCCTTATTCGAAATCGAGGAGAATCGTCCGGAGGAACCGCAGCAAGAAGTGCCGCAAGAGGAAGGAGAAGAGGAGGAGCTTCGGAGTGCCCGGACCACCGCGTCGACTTTGTGCAAGGCAAGCACCGGAGCATTTACTTACCTATGCTTTCTAACAGTCTAATTATGCTTTATGATTGTTGCATTAAGTATAGGAGTTGTGTGACACCGTTGCCGCATTATATCCTTGCTTTACCATTGATTATCCTACCTTGATACACCCTGCTAGTCTAGGGCGAGTAATATGCTTAGCTTGCTTAGACGGTAGAAGTCGGGTGATTTCCTGTCATCCGCGAGATAGGTGGTTACCTATGATTGATGGAAAAGCTTACGTTGATATCATCCGGATAATGGCTATGGTTGATAATTGGAGACCGGACGGAGTCTTGTGGGGTTGTTGGACCATAGTGATTCCGTGCGTGTCGATTAAGGACCGTCCGTTGTTGTACCGCAAGTCATGTTGAACGCATGCCTCATGTTTAGCTGGCCGGATAAGTCGTTCCGACCGCGAAGCCCAACACTATCCGGGCCGGTTCTCGACCGTTCGCACCGTATTGGAGATGGATGGGGGACCACGGGGGCGCGAAGAGTAAGTCCGAGGTCCAGCATGGCTGGCTAAGGCAGTCGGGCGGTCCCCGGGTACGGTGGTTCCATGCGAGTCCGCGTGCTTGTCTCCCTGGATACGTGCCATGGTGACCTGTAGCTCACTTTAGCGGGTGAGTGTGGTTTGCATGAGGAATACCCCCTGAGCTCAGTAGTAATCGATTCGAATCGCCATCGTTCTCGGGCGGTGAACACTTGACTTGAGCTGCACCATCGTAGTAATGATTATGGAATGTGGTTAATGATGATGATGGGTTAAGGCGAGGTTTATAATTATGGATACTACTTGCTTGATTAATCTTGACTAATATCTGCCATGATGAATAGTATAGCTGCTCACCTAGCATAAATAGGGATGATTAAGCTGAGCTATCTTTGTAAATATTACTACTTTTGCTTTTTTTTATGCGAAATGAGTCGAGCTACCTCCCGATAAAAGCCTATCATTCCTCCTTGGAGTCTTTTACTTTCGAGTCGGTCGGGTAAGTCTAGGCGAGTACATTCTCGTACTCGTGGTTTTTCCCGCTTGTTGTTTGTCTTGACGGGCATACCTACCACGGGTACCGCGAGACTGTCTTTTCAGTGGATTAGAAGACCTTGGGCAAGGTTACTCTTAATATTCTCCCCAACCGCTTTTGATGGATAGACTACGGGATGGCTAATCGTATTAATCTCAAATGTGTGAGTTGGGTTGAGCTTTTAAAACTATCTTGTTTCCGCTATTTGGATTTAAAGAACTCGGTTTGTAATAACTTTATTTCCGCACTCGATGTTGTTTAACTATTTGCGAAATGTTGTAACATGCGAATGGTGACGCTAAACTTATGCGATCTTGGTTGATGATGTTTGGTTTGAAATCCTTCGAGATTTCCGGACTACCGGGTTTATAAAGGCTTAAGTGTGACAATTGCTTGCTTAGCGAGTGATTTTTCACTTATGCTTTTATAAATTGGTCGGTTCTCATTATAAACACATTATTTCCGAAGAACTGCTGCATCTCTGTTTGACCATCCGAAGCGATACATCACATCACACAAGTTCGGCCGCTTATCTTTATCGAAAAGCGAAGGAACTTGTACAATCGGGCCGAACCGTGTCGATGATGTATTTCAAACCCGCCCACCACTCCGGACTTGACAAATTTTTGCATGAGCATAACTACCTTCTCGTGTCCGTGGCCACTTGCTCTGTAAAAACTCAGGAGATCCCATCCACCGCATGAATTGCTCATGTTTTGGTAAAAGCTCTCAAGGAACATGTAGTTGGTCCCAAATCTAGTGGCATTCCACTTGACCAACTCACCACCAATAGCTTTCCTCATCATGTCATTCAACGAACCATGGTTGTGCAACCAAGTTGAAATACGCTTGCAACAAGATATCATACGGAATGGTCCAACCTCTCACCAATGTCCTTCAACATCAAGTTGATGGTGTGTGCAAGACAAGGTGTCCAAGCAATGTGCGGATACTCCTCCGAAACATGTTTGCATCCTTTCTTGTAGTTTGCACCGTTGTCGGTTACCACATGAACGACATGCTCGATCCAATCTCCTTCACCACCTTAGAAATCTCCACGAAAATAATAGGCACATTTATTACTAACGTGGCAATAATGTGCAATTCCCAAAAATGCATAGACACATGTCCAAATAAATTACCGAGTAGAGGTATGTGGCCGATTGACTCTTTCGGTCGCATCAATAGACTTGTGAAACCACGTCACCCCATTGCAATATATCAGAAAGTTGATCACACTCATTCTAGTCGGGCCACCCAAGAATCACACATCAACGTGACACCAAAAGTGGGCCAATCTTACGGAACTTTGCGAACCTTGCCTTCAAGTCCCGCTCGTTCTTATCAAGGTACTTGCCATCAATTTCCCTTCCGGTGGGGGACGTGATCCCTTCACCGCAAAAATAACGAAATCATTAAATAAAGAAACAAACGTAATACAACAAGTTCTCCAAGTATAGCTACTTACCCCATACGTGTCTCTCTCGATCGCACTCACAAAGTACGGACTATCGGCCTGTCGTCAGGGGATTCTGCAAAATGGAACCACTTTGCCCAACCTGTACCAATAGCTTCCCTCGCTTGCTTACCCCTCTCAAGGTCCATTTGCCCGTATCAATCCTTGGTTGCACCATTCCTCTCCTCCCCCACCGGCCGCCAAATTATAGTCCTCCACCACCACAGGATTCTCCCTCCGTGAACCCGATCTACCAAAGAACCTCCCGAAAGGATTACGCCCCTGCGAACCACCACCCTGCGGGCCACCACCTGCGAACTACCCGAACTACCCCTCCTCGCTCGTAAATACCTCCTCTCGCTTCCACCCCCTCGTCGGTACTCAGGTCTTCTTTGGATCGGCGGAGTGCTTCCTGCACCATAGCTTCATATTCATCATCATCGAGGGGAGTGTTTCCCTCCCATTGCGGCATCCTCTCGTGCCAACTTCTTACGAGCCCGCTCGAAGTTGCCTTCGTGTCCTATCAATATCCCGCTGAAAATACGCCCCGGGACATCCGGTGGCACCCCGTTGCAATGCACCACCTCGGTCCCTCGCTTGACCAAATGTTGTTTGAATCTCGTGCAACCACCACGATTTTCGAGTAAGACAGTAGTTGCATCACCATCCGGGAGCAAGATTCACGCCATGTTCCCATACAATGTCTTTTGTCTTCTTTCGACATTGTGCACCTACGAACGAAAATGCAAAATAAAAAATAAAACAGTCACATATATAAAATGTACACAATGTCACACCGAAATAAAATGTAGGTAAACAATGTGCATAAATCATTTACAAAATAATACGTACCTACACATCCTACCTCTAATCTTAAATCCGAAAGCAAAATAAACTACACATCCTACATCTAATCTTAAATCCTACATCAAATCCTACCTAAATCCTAAACTCTTTTTTCCCTAAAACCTTTGTAAACCCTAAATCAAATGCACATTAAAACCTTTCTAAAACTACCTAAATCCCTACCTAAACCTATCTAAAACTACCAAAATCCTACCTAAATACAAAAGAAAAAAAAAAAAGAGGGAACGCACCTCGGTCGGCCCGCCCGGGCTTCCCGGTCGGTAAACTTAAAGCGTACCGAAGCGGTTTACCGCTCACGGCGAGCCCGGCGCCATCGATCCGGAGTCGGGGCGGTCAACCGCTCCTACCGCCCGGCTTACCATGGGGAGGAAGCTGTCGGACAGCGTCCGGCCGGTTTCTTCGGCCACCCACCCGGCGGAAGGGAGCGGGCGAGGGGCGGGTGGGAGTCCGGGGATGGGATACAACCCCCCCCCCCCCCCCAGGAACACATATCCGGCCGGTCGGGCCACTTGGGCCTCATGGGCCTTAATTTTTTTTTTTTCCAAACTTCCATACGTCCAAAAAAATACTAAACGAACTCAAATTTGAAAAAAATTGACACCATTCGATTCTATAAATCATGAACTATTTTTAGGAATTTTTTAGGTTTTTTTTTTAAATTTTCAAATTTTAAATTTGAGCCGGTTTGAACCGGGCCGGTACCGTACCGGGCCGCGGCGGTAGGTTCGGTTACCGGCCAACGGGAGAAAAAACCACAGGTCCACACCCGTTTCCGATCTGCGCTGCGCACGCCGCTGGCCTGGGTACCTGCCCTGCCATTCTTTTTTGTTTTGTTTTGGCTTCCGAGGAAGCCTTTGCGTACAACTGACAAGTGAGGGGATCCAATGCCATCGCCCATGTCCGTCCGTCGTGTGGCAAATTTGCGTAGTACAACTGACAAGTGAGGGCCACTGGCATGCAGTGCAATGCAACCATGCTTTGCACGGCGGAGATGAGGCCCTTTCCCTTTCGTGCAAGCCTGGATGGGATGGGATCGGATCGGATGCATGGAAGCGGAAGACACACGGCGTGGCCCGCTGCTGCTGCTGCTGCTGCTGTTGTGTCTGCGTGCGTGTGTGTGTGTGTGTGTGTGTGAGCCAGTGCCAGTGGCGCTCCCGTCCCGGCCGCGGTGCGTCCTTCACGGCGGCGTCCTGCTTTGGTCCGTCCCCACCACCCTGCATGTGCCTGGTTGGTCGGTCTCGCGTCTCGGCATCGGTCACCGCGCGGATGAGGTAGTCCCACATCAAGTACGCAGTACATTAGCTCCGTTTCAAAATAAAGGGCACTTGTTCAAGTTCAATAGTAATTTTAGATTTTATAGACAGCAAAATAAAGCATGACCAAATTTGTCATGCTCGACTGCCTAAAACACATTTATACTTTTTAGGACACCTCGGTCCTGAAAAGAACATTGATCCTGTTCGCCCGGTTAAAAAAGCCGCCTCGGTTTATAAGCTAACGGTTTTTTTTCTCGTAGAAAATTAGCTTTTTTTTTACAGTATTTTTGTTTACCAACTGACTTATAAATCCTGCCGAACAGCTTGATTTTCAATACATTTATACTATTTTTCAGGATCAAGACTAACGCCTCGGTCCTAAAAAGAACATTTTCTTCATATGAATCTGAACAAATAATTTAACATTCTTTTGGACAAAAAAAAAAAAAACCCGGAGAGGGAGTATGTAACACCGCATATATATATAGCAGTGGTAAGACGAGCGTGCTACGTATGCATTCCGTCTCTAGGTTACGGTAGCTGTGGCACAACGTACGGGGAATGGAACCTACCGTACCTCCCATGTACGCACTACTACTAACCTTCCGGCCAAGGTCTATTTCGGCTGATTTCAGCTAGTTCGGTCGAGAAAAATAAGCTGAAAAGAGAACAGAGCCAGTATATTGTGCAAAAGTAAGTAGACTTTGCTACACTAATAGAGGTAGCGTCGATGACAGAGTGGCCGGCGATCCAGAAACTGCACGTACTCCCATGTGTAGTTCAACTCCCATGTGTAGTTCAAAATAGTACCTTCCTTGGCGTAGCATGCGTGCGTGCGTACGTAGTACGTGTTCACTGTATCTGTCTCTACCTTGGCTACCTCCTGGTGCAGAGGAAGAATTGTTAGCTTCCATGTTCCATCTAATCTAGGATATGTTACTACCGAATATACAAAATTGCACCAGGCTGCGCACCAATGAATATATACTCCCTCCATATAGGAAAAGAACGTTATTTTAACCAAGGTTTTAGTCAAACATTAGGAACATAAATCATTACATTGTTGGGTTTAGAAATATGAAAACCATATGAATAGATTTGTCTTGAAAAATACTTTCATAAAAGTATAAATGTATCACTTTGTGATGAGTATTTTTATAATAATATAAAGTCAAAGTTATACTTTGGAGACCGTGTCATTGTCCAAAACGATATTCTTTTTTATTATATAGAGGAAGTATACTGTTCCATCAAAAGAAGTGTTGAATATACTAGTAAGTACAGTTTGGAACCACAGTCTGTTGGCCAAGCGACAACCTGTAGTGCGTGTGTATTTTCCTTTTTCACATATATACTGCTGATATACATACAGGATTCATGCACTACAGCTAAGCTAGGCAACCGGCCACCGGCCGGGATGCAGCGAACCCGGATCGGACTGAAATGAATTTGAATGTATCTACTGCGGCCTTCAGAGTGGACCAGTACATAATATACTACATTATACCAAGTCAAAATACTAAACATATGCATATGCTTTTTCGTTCACAACGACGACTAGGAACATGATGGTATTGGTTACACGTGCATATGCATTTTTTTCAACAATGCACTGGAAAAATAATTAATTAATGCTCCTGATGCATGAGGAAATTAATTAAGGAGTTACACGTGCGTGCACAAACGCTCCCACCACCACGTGCTGATCGTCATTTTGTGTGGCAGCGATCGATCCTGTTTTAATCTATGCACAGTGGTTAGGAACAGAGTGTCAGTATATACACACATATATACATGTCCTAGAGCCTAGAGGATGGATATATGACTTTGATCCAAGTACGGTACTCCTAGCAGCAAAGCAGAGGACTTTGATCTAAGAGAGATGATGACACAGTTTTTTTGGGATGGACGGGGAAACAACTAGAGACGGATGAAAGAAATTGCCATACTTTATTAGATATATATACAGATAAAACATGAGGCCGGCGAGAACAAAAAGAAGTTGCAGTACCTACTTATTTACATACTACAGTACGCACTAGTAAATATATATTGTAATGTAATAAAACTATATATGTAATATGTCTAAATTAAAGACAAAATGTTCCATGTTCTGGAATGACTGCCGGACGATTTGATGTTGGTAGGAGTACGGAGCAAGTAGTAGCTGATCATGAGCTGTCTATTTCTACGCCTAGTTCTGCTGCTCAAGCCTGCAGGTAGCAGGTTCCAATCGCTTGCCAGATGTACGTAGAGCGCCAGCGTATGTATGTACCACGTCCTGCATGCTACTGTGCTAGCTGTACTGTACTCCTATGTATGTCTGTATCTATATGACTGTATCGCTGTGTCTATAGACTGTACGTAGTCCGTGTTGTATCTGTATCTCGTATGCACGCATGAGCATGGCCATGGCCCCAGTCGTATTTTGTCATCATGCTGCCTGCCTGCGTCGTCCCACTCCCAGTCCCAGCTGCGCACGGCTCACTGTGTCCGACCGTGGCCGTGGGTCCAGCGTTACTGGACTGCCATTGCACATGGGCCACGGCCTTAACTTCAAGCTGAGGCCATGTTTGTTTCCCCGGCAAAAGTTTTGTGTACTGCGCGTGTGGCCATATCCGTCGTCCACTCATGGGCTCATTTTTGGCCCATGTGCATGGAGGTCCTCACCAGAGGAGCACAGCTGGTTTCAATCATGGGCCAGATCGCATTTTGACTCAAGGCCCACCCCCGCCTCTGTGTCATAGAATTTGGAATTTCGGATCTATGCCTTTCATCATCAAGAAAGAAACTTGGTTTGCTTCAAAAAAGAGAAGTTGGCGTGTGCCCCCGGAGCGGACACCACCGGTCGCGTGTTCGAGCGCCCCTCGAAGCCCGATTTTCCCACCGGGGTTTTTCCCCATAATAAAGTTCAGTTGCCTCATATGGATATACCACCACCCTTCAGCCGTGTACTTGTAGCCTTAGATTTATAGGTTGTAGATCTAGCTTACGCACTAAGAGGTGTGAGTGTGTTAGAGTGTGTGCATGTGGTGTGAGGTGGTGCATGAGTTCAGATACTACAGCTTGTAATCAAAGGTTGAGGCAAAAAAAAAAAAAAAACTTGGTCTGTGTCCTGTTCCTGTGTGTATACATGCATGCATCTGCAAATGCGTGTGCACGACCGTGGAGTGGACCTGACATGGCCCCATAGGTATAAAAGCAAATGAAAATTATTGACGGACTAACAGAATGAAATCCTAGTCGTCGTCGTCGTCAATCAAGTTGAAGTTTCGCCGGCCCTGCACTGCACAGACAGGGATGCCTAGCCCCCACCGGCCACCGGCAAGGAACTGATTCGGATCCGAGCCTTTGGAGGATCGCACTAATCATCTCTTCTTCTTCTTCTAAGATATGTAAAGCAGACAGAAGCGTAAAGCAGCTTAAAGTACTTAGCATTTCTTACGAGGTCGCTACGACGACGACACTCATCATCAGTTTTGTTGGTTAGGATAGGACTCAGCCCAGCTACTGCGTGCGCAATGAGCTAGCACTCCACCCACAAGAGCAGCAATGGATGGACCACTCGAGCTAGAGAGCAGCTGCTAGCTAGTCCAGGTCCAGGTCGGTCTTCTCCATCCAACAATAAATTACTACTAATAGCTAGTAACAATTGATGTTGGGGTTAGGTAACCAAGTCATGATTAGGGCCTGCATGCCGGCTTGGGTACTAACTAAAAAGTAAGTCAAGTGTCAATGTTTATTGTTTGCTAGAGGAAAAAAAAAGGTAAGCAGCATGGAAATGAAACGCCATAGGGGCGCGCTGCACTCGGAGTGCAAAGAATGTCTTTGGTACACATTTCGGTGGTGGGAGAATAAGCCAGTACTATCATTTTACATTATTCTGAATTATTATAGAGGCAGTAGCAAAAGTGAAAGCAAATACTATCAGGAGTACACTACTACAGAAAAGGTTTTGAGAGACACTGGCCTAGGCTAACCTCCGTAAAGAGCCATTGACACAACGCCTTGCCCTCCTCCGTTAACCCATTTTGACCACATCCATTAAATTTTCTGTAGTACTAGTATCTAATCAAAAATCAAATTGTCTAGGGTCTAGAAGCAAATAAAAGATGCTTCTTGCATTGTGTGCGGCTCACGCTACTACATAGATGAACATTGTATTTCATTCTATCAGATGCCCTATAGGAACCATAGTGTTGTATATGAACCGGTAGTGATGGTACGGTACCGTTTCAAGCCAAAATGTACACGCCCTTACATAGGCATGTCCATTTGGAGTTCATGAAGGCGTGCCTCGTAGTGCCTCTACAAAACCCAGCTTAATTAGCTTATTTTGCAACTTGGCTTAGTTAATTTTCACAACCATGTTTATCCATTAGTCCATCGACCCCTAGTCTCTAGGAGGGACTCCATCAGTGCAAACGCACACAAGTGTGCCAAAGGCTCCATAGAGCAAGAAACTGTCTTATGCTGTGACGATGAGAGAAGAGTAACACATGGAGTTGGAAAATCATGTCAAAGGTAAAAAAAAAAGGGTAATGAAAAATAAAAGGATAAAACTATTTGATGGATGTGATTGAATTCCTCAATCGACCATGGCCTTTACTAGGGTGGGGGAGGTCTTAACCATTGTAAAAGTCGAATCCTTTACAAAATAATGTTCGATTATAACTCCAACTCAGATTAAACTGTCAAATCTGGCTAACCTGAGTTCTGTAGGCGTGTATTCCCCTAATGGACATAATTGCCTTGTATGGACTCCAAATTTGATATTCCACACATTCGTCTTGGTTGTCTCAATAAGGACTATACACAACAGTGAGTTCGATTTGATGATTTGAAAAGTTTACTAGAACTGGCTAAGCCCGTTTTCTTAGACTCTAGACAAGCTTGATACTGAAAATATCATTCATGGCAACTTCTAATTTTCATCTCTACCGGTTTTCCCTCTTCCATGGAGAGTTAGAAAAATATATAAATAGTAGAATGCCCCGCGCGTTGCTGCGGGAATGAAGTAAAAATATAAGGAGTTTATAATGGTCGAAACTACGTATTAATAGATATATATATGGATGTAGTAGGTCAATTATGGAGGTTGTATCTATTGACATGGTATAGATTATTTAAACTGGGCATCACCCAAATCTCATCTATATGCATGTTTTGAAGGACCACATGTAATCCATATGATATGCAGTTTTGCTAGGTTTTTTCTGCTTAGAAACAGTTTAAATTTTTGCAAAAAAGTATCAAAATATATTCATGTGGGGTCTTATTTTGAAGAGTTTATTGCGAGGAACACCATGGTGTAATTGGATTTTAATTACGATACTTAGTTTAGATGCTACGAATTTTTTTCTATTTCAAAACAAATAGGTAATGGGAAAAAAATGAGAGCCTTAGTGGAGCGCAGCTACGATGATGTCATCATTCTTGATTCGACCAATCACAGGGCAAAGAAATAGGCTAGTGGGGGTTAGGATTATAGGAGTTATAGATTAGAGAAAAGGAACTAGACACCACTCTTAGTCGCAACTGACAAGGGCAAATCCAGTGGTGATGGTGGTTGGGGTAGTGCCCCCTGTACCATTGCTGAGCTCCCAGCGTGCGGTGAGATTGGAAGTACGTAGAGGCAAGGGAGGTAGTGGCAAACCATGGGCCACAACAATGTTATTTATACATAGTCAAATTAAGTTACTTTTGAAGAACTTTTATTAATAAAGCAAGCCACAACAAAAAGAAGTGATATTTTGTATAAATTATTGAATAAGACAGTGATCAAACTTAGGGTAAAAAAAAAAAGTCAAACACCCTATAATTTGGAATGGGAGAGAGTAAATATTTTGAAATGAATAATTATGCATAAAACTGAAATAATCAAATTTTGCAATAGTACGAGGAATGACCTGGTGTTTGATAAAGGTCACACATAACTTTTTGTAGGTGCTTTATTTCGGGAATGGATTCTTGAGGCATGTAGGCTACTAGAATAATCAAGAGGCATGCAATTTTTTTGGTATCTAGGGGATGGTCTTTTGATTAATTTCTTGGATTTAGCGTTTTAAATTTGTAATAAGTTCATATTCTCAGTGCGTGTGCTTGGAACTTGTAATAAATTCAAACTAATTCTCAATTTCTCAGTGCATATGTGCGTATAGTAAGTGTGGACTGATGCTTTTTGTTTGAAGAGGGCTGAAGTCTTTCCAAATAAACGTTGTGGCCTATTGAAATGAAACTCAAAAGTGTAACTTGTTTCTTATTGCAAACGGTACCCTTCTCACAATTCATCCTCAGTTATCATGATCACACCTTCTTCATCTCCGCTTGTGCTTTCTGACACGAAAAAATAATTAAATCCATTTTCATGAAGCCCTTCCAATTAAGGCCCTCTCGATCCACTAGATTTTTGATGTATATTGTATCTCAGGAATCTATGATAAAATTAAAGGATTTTTTTTCTTGTACAAATTTAACAATAAAAAATATTAGCTAGACGGTAGGCTTAAGAAGCCCCCCCCCTGCGGAAGAATCATTTCTACAGATGGTTCTTTAAGACTTGCACTATTGGCGGTCATTTGCCTATGGAAATAGATAATTTCTACAATCATTAGTTTATTCAAATCATGTTGAAGACCTTCCTGTAAAAATGTTTTCCCTATTAGTGGATGCCTTGTCACTGTAAAAAGAATAGTATAGTAGCGTGTGCTGCCCAAAAAAAAAAAAAAAGAAATCTTATACAGGAAGCACTCAAGCGGACTTAATCTGCTGGGTACATTATGTTCACCACGAGTCTTTTTATTTTATTTTATTTTTTGTTATATAGATGGGAGTAATCAAAGTGAAAGGTAAAGCAAAGCCACCAAGAGTGCGCGATTAATCAAACCAAAAGCAAAAGCAAACGCAAAAGCTAACTATTGAATGGTAGCATGTTTAGAGGGTATAATTGGAGGTTGTGGGCGATTGGGGGTTAGAATTTGACAGACAGGAGTGCTAAGGGTCAAAAAATGGACCGATTGTTATTTTAGCTTTACACATGACAAGAGGGTGTTAGTTGTACATACATATTCCAAGCCAGCACCAGCAAAAGAAAATGCAAAACCCATATCATACGCTTTTAGTGATGAAAAAACTATCCTAGATAGCCTCTACATCGAGATCATGATATATTATTTTTTCTTGAAAAAAGGAATAGTTCCGGACTCTGCGATCTCACACAGCCAAGTCCTTATAAATTTTCAGCTTATCTGTTGATTACATTTGAAGGGTTAGCAGAACACCAAATTCTAGGGGGAAAAATTCAAAATAACTGACTGTAAGATATCCTTTTAGTCCATATACTTGCACAGTAGTAGCACTCACAACAAATGCAAGTGCGCGCAAACTTGATAGTTATCTGGCATGTCGTATATGGTCCCGGCATCAAAGGCAAAGTATAGATAGAATAATGCATATATGCCCCACTACTGCTCTCTTTACCGGTGGGAACACACGAAGAAAATGGAATAAAGAACCAAAAAACATCAGGACCCAGGCACCCACCATCAGCAGCTCATGGTTCCAAAGCCGCTCAATATATAAGCATCACAAGACCACAAGGAATTGAACGTCGATCAACTCTCAGCGGCCTCGCGGATTTCACATTTGTAAGTGAATATCTAGCTTACTAATAATCTTCTCAAGTTCTTTTAATTACCTGCCCTTCTTCTCATGTATATACGTTCTGTAATTTAATTTTCCTTTCGTTACAAATTAAATCCTGCGCCATTAATGTTCTTTACATTTCTTTTGTTGGTTTCCAGCCAACAACTGGTTCTGATTTTGAAATTTGACATTCAGCTAGACTATGGCCCGGAACAATGGCACCGCATCAATCAGTTGCTCTCATGAATTCTTGGGAGCCTTCCATGCGAACATGGGAGAGAAGATGTGGCGGGTGAACATGCTGATAGTCATGGACGCGGTCTTGGCGGGAGTCATAGTTGTTATCGGAGCTTATGCTCGGCGGTATCGCTACCACCCCTTATCGCGCTTCATCTTCCATGGAGCTACAACTTTGTTCCTACCCATCATCTCCTATGTTGTCTCCACGATTGGTGCCAACAACAATGATTACATCAATGATAATGAAGCGCTGGGAACCTTGACAGCAGCAACCTGCCATGGAGGTTTTCATCAGTTTACAGTTGTATCATGGGCATTTCTTGTTCAGATCGTGGTGATCAATACCAGTGTAATAGTCGCTGTTGATGACAGAGAAGGTCGGAACAAAGGCCCCCCAATCCAGCTTCTTGTTCAAGGTATCTGGACCCTCTACCTTGGTGTCAGTGTCGTGGGCCCCAATAAGTCTAATCAGTGGCAATTTCACCTTGAATTGATGCTTTTTGCTGTGATTTTTGCTAAAATTGTGTTGAAGTATTATGCATTTGAGAAGGCCCGGCAATCCTTGGCATTTGGACGTAATCCTCGTCTTATTTCTGGGTACATGAAGCATCTACAACTACAAGAAGCAGGTGAGCTTAATGAGCCACCTCCGCTCTTGGTTATGGGAGAAGAGGACATTCAAGTGGAGAAGCAGCCTCACGGGTATGTGTGCAAAGATCTCTCATTAATTAACAGAACTAGCTTAGTAACTGTTGACAAAGTTTGGCAGTTGGACGACATGCTTCCTATATCAAGACCACAGCTGAAAGACATATGCTTGTCATTCTCACTGTTCAAACTGTTGCGTTGTCGGTTCGCAAGGTACGAGTTTGCTAATGCTGGGTCTATGAGGGCCCTAAAGGATTTCTTGATGACCTTGTTGTTGGAAGAAGGCAACCATGCAAGGGTATTTGGGGTGATTGCGGATGAGCTTTCTTTCATTCAAGATTACTACTACTCATCACTTCCAGTTTCTTATTCCAAATATCGGCTGCCCATCTTGAGTGTCGGCATCTCAATCTTGAGCATAGTTTACTGCCTTGTGGCTGGATCATTCATCATCAAGGGTCTTGCTTTCAAATGGGAGGCCAAATATGAGCATCAGGTGCGTTGTCATTTATGGTGCAGCGAAAGGAACTTGCTAAGAGCCATGCAGGAAACATATTTTGGACCCTTTCTCTTTGATGATATTCCTTTATTTTTTCTTCTGGCATTAGTGGTGATAGCGGAGGTGAGGTACATAGCGTCCTACATTTGCTCTAACTGGACCAAAGTAGCTCTCATTTGCCACTATATTAGACATGCCTCTTTGCAGCAATCTCTCCAGGTGCAGAAATGGTTTGTCCTTCTGTTGCAGTGCAAATGGAAGCTGATGAGGCATTGGGATGAAAAAATAGGTCAGAGCTCAATATTGGTGGTTCACCCCAGAACAACCCCACTTCTTCTTCTCAGACGTCTCTTGCGTCTCCCGGACCTAGACAGGAGTGTGAAGATACCAGAAGCAGTGAAGGTATGCATTACCCATACTATGAAACATTACATCACCATTGAGCAACCATTACGCAACGGCACAAATTCTCTACTCCTGAGCCGATTCGGCGGCGAAAGGTTCCCATGGGCTTGCAGTAGTAGCACTGGTACATCTGATATCATACTTACATGGCACATTGCCACATGCATTCTTGAGGTGAGGCATCCATACCAATGTGGTCAAGAACATGATTCTTGGCCCTATCTGAATTATAAGATTGCTGCTACTCACCTATCACGCTACTGCACATACCTGATGGCCTGGTCTCCGGATCTGCTTCCTGATCATGAAGAATGGAGCACCAGCCTATATGAAATGGTGAAGAATGATGCCAAGTGTGCTCTCTCAGGGTGTAGCTGTACTGCAGCGGGACCACAGGCTGAGTATGAGCAAGTGATCCAGTTGCTAAGTGTCAATTCCAGGCACCAAGTGCTCAGGAAAGGCGTCGAGCTTGGAAGACAACTGGTGGAGCTGATGGAAGGTGAGGAAATTGCATGGATGGTGCTGGCAGAATTTTGGTCAGAGATGGTTCTGTACATCGCTCCCTCGGACAATGTCAGAGGTCATTTGAAGGCTATTGCACGGGGTGGTGAGCTGATAACACTGCTCTGGGCATTGCTCTCCCATGTTGGGATCGTGAGTCGGCCCAGCCATGCTGCCGCCGGCACAGCTACTACTGATGCTGATTCTTTTGCTGGACATCGATAGATTGCTCTCGTTCCATGTATGGTTTGCAGATGCTAGCTTTTACTCTCTTCTGTCCTACATTAGATTTATGACTACAAACGTACTTGTGATAAGTTTCTGTGTGATCTTTCTTATTTTCTCTCTCCTTCTTTGTTTCATGAACCTGCTTGTAAACTTGTTTCTTTCCTGTTTAACGTATGTTACCAGTAGGGGTACAAACCCCTCCTGTTTCATTAACAAAAAATCTTGTCAATTGTTAAACCCTACTCATTGTTGTGTTAGTTATTGTTCCTCTCACTCTCAGTGGAGTCCATCTCATAGAGTTTGCGTGTACTTTTCAGGATTAGCCTGGACTGGTCAAACTATAATGTGACGTATACCAATTAAAAAACCTTGTTTGAGCTTTGTGTAATACATACTCCCTTCATCCATTTTTAATTCTCGTTTCCCCGCCCCAAGAAGTCAAATGTTCTTAACCTTGATCAAATATATACAAGAAAATCTTATGTTAGGTATCACGAAGGAGTTGTCGGCGGACGGTATCTCGATCCCCCGGCTCCCAGTGGCGACTCGAGGGACCCGGCCGCCCGCCGCTCAGGCACCCCTGCGCCTCCTCTCTGGCGCGCCGCCGCCGCGGCGCGGCGGCGGGCGACGGCGGCCTGCAAATGTGGATCCGCCGCTCCTCCCCCGGCTCCACCCCCTCTCTTCCGCCCCTTCCCTCCCACCTTCTTCCCCGGCGAGCCATTGCCGGCCGGCTCGGATCCGGGCCCTCCTGGGCCGGATCCGGCCTTCTGCTCCTTGGATCTGCGCTCGGGCTGCGGGGGCGGCCACGGTTGCTGCCGCAGCCCGGGCGGCGCGCGGCGCCGTAGGGCTGGCCCTGGCGCGGCCGGCGGAGGGTCGGGCAGGCGCTTCCCGCTGCCTGCAGCCGGACGGGCGGCGTTTCGCTGCCCAGCGTGGCGGCAGCCAGGGAGCCCCCGGGCCTGCCCCGGCTCTCGGTCTGCACCTCCGCCCGGCGGCATACACGCCGGGCCGGCTGCGGTTTGGCCCCTCGCGCGCCGGGCGCCAACTTGCTTGGCCTCGCTGGCCCTTTACTTTGGGCGTCCGGCGGTGGGTGGCCGGCCCGTGCAGGGTGGTGGCATGGGTGGTGGTGGCTGCAGCTTTGGCGCCCGAGCCGCGGCCGCGGCGTCGTTGCTGCCGGTCGCCACGAGTGGCCTGTTTCCGCTGCAAGAATCTGGGTGAAAACCCTGCCCGTTTGTTCGGGCCGGCGGCGGTGGCGCAAGGCGTGTCATCTACCTTCCCGAGGCGTCGCCGAAGCTTCTTGTCTATGGCGGTGAGGGACGAAAGTCCTGCTCGAGTGCTTCACTCGACATTGTTGGCGTCCGTGGATGTCAATCCCCTTCTTGGTGGCATTGTTGAGGCACTGCTGTCGCCCATTGCCCACCACCCTGGCGGGTGTCCTTCTGCCCGCCGCTCCTCCCACGTGGTCCCTCTGGTCGTCGTGCTGCACCTAATTGTGCTTCATGTTTCTCCTCACCTTGATACGTCCTGCTGATGTTTGTTGTAGCCATAGTTGTGGTCGTTTCCGACGGATGCTTTGCCGCCGAGGGGTTTCCGGCGGATTTGTCGCTGAGGTCACGTTTCCGGTGGAGTCGCCGAGGTCGCTTTCCAGTGGATGCTTTGCCGCCGAGATTCCAGCGGATGCTCTGCCGCCGAGGTCGTGGGCATTTCCGGTAGATGCTTTGCTACCGAGGTTGCTGGGGTTGTTTGGACGGATGCTTTGTCATCTGGAGTTCTAGCGGATACTTTGCCGCTGTTATCTTTGTGGCTCCTCTCACGGCTAGCTACTATGGTGTTGAGTTTATCGTATTAGGTTCAATATGCTGGGGTTGTTAGGTGGAGGGCCCCCTACCCTCATGTTTTCTTGCTTTTCGTTTGTGTCGAGGACTTCGATGGTAATCCGTCGATTACCTGCGAATCCTTTTTCGTTGATCTTCTCTCTACTCCCCTGTAATCCAAATCCCACTTCTCTTAATGAAATACGTGCAGCGCACGATCTCGAAAAAATATTCATGAGATATAATTTGTATGCTTGGGAGAGAGTCGCACGCCTGCTAGAGGAAACGAAGCAGGCAGCGCCGGTGGTGGTGGTTGTCTCGTAGAAGCTGAAGCGGTGGTTGTCGCGAGGGTAGATGGGGCGGCAGGCGCCGCCTTGGTAGTCATGCCGCCGAAGTCGAACCGCTGAGCGGGTACGCGAGTGGGTACGGTGCAAGATGGTGACAAGAAAAGCCAAAGGGAGGTATCAGTAGAGGGTAAATGTAAATAGTTTCCGACTAGGACCTCCTGTCAGATTAGAATGGAAGATTTAGATATGTTGGATTTGAGTTTAAAACTGATTTAAGAGAGAAAAATTAAGGTGGGTATGTAATATATGAGTCAGAAGATATTTTTATTTTCTTCGCTCCTTTATAGTATATAGTGTATATAGATATAGAGATAGAGATTTAGAGATAAAGATAGATACGTACTCCTTGCGTCCCTTTTTAACTTTATTCTTATTCACAAGAAGTCAAACATATCCCATTTTGATCAATCTAACCTATACTACTAAAGTTGTATACCAACACACCCTCTCATAGATCACTGTTCTCAGAACAGTGCCCTCTCATAAACCATTGTTTCAAAAACAGTAACGCAACACAGCGAACCCGTTACATACAGTACAAGCTAAAGTTGTATACCAACACACCCGCTCATAGATCACTGTTCTCAGAACAGTGCCCTCTCACAAACCACTGTTCCAAGAACAGTAACGGATCCTATAAACAGTATCTGTTCGCTATGAACAGTACGGATTATAAACAGTACCCGCCCGCTATGAACAGTACATAGCGAACCCGTTATACACAGTACAAACCCGTAAACAAACAGTACATACATGTTAACAAACTCTAACGGATAACATGAACAGTACACCCGTTATAAGTATAAACCCATCATGAAACAATGTGCACCCGTTAGCAACTCCATAAATAACAGGAAAAAAAAGGGCATCCTCTCCCGTGCTTTGCACAGGATCCCTGCTAGTTCATGATATATAATTGGTGATTTGTAAGCTTCATTGGAGCACTACGCATGAAGCCAAACAGTGCACCATCTTTGTTTGTGTATTAGAGGATCTGCAGTGGATTCATCAGAGAGAGAACGTCACATGCCGGCAGCAAGAAATTAACAATCTACTACATCTTTCAGCTGGGTGCACACAAAGAATAAAAAAAATCATGTTAGACAAAGACACCTTTGTTTCCTCCGTCCCTAGCTCCGCGCATGCCAAATGGGGTCGCACGGCGATGCCACTCCGGCGGTCCATCCGCGGCTTCTCCCCACGCACGGGTTGGAAGCGGCACTTCTCCCAGACCGGCCGCGCAGCTCCGTCTTACCCAACCCAAGTGGCACGCTCCTTCTCCGATCCGGCCAGCGGCCACCGTGCTTCTCCTAGCCCCTGCGAGCCAGCAACCACCGCCGATCTTGATCTACTGTGACAGGCTCACAGCCGGCGGCAGCGGCGACGGGCTCACGGTGGCGATGATGGGCTCGCGGCGACGACGATGACGGGGACTGGCTCGGTCGCAGCGGCAACGACGGGCTACCTCGTCGAGCATATCTGTGGCTCAATTAGCTCGAAGCTTCCTGGTAGGTAGAAAATTCCCTTGGTAAATTTGCGATGAATCGACTCTAAATATAATAATTAGACATACATCCGTCTTATTGTGCGACTGGAGAACCGGTGGATGTGCTGCTTCGCTGCTGGTGGTCACCTCCTGCTAGTCGTCAATTCAGTGCCATTAATTGAAATATGATTTCACCAAAGTTATTCGATTTGCATGACTGAAATTGGTGAGTTGGATCGATAAGGGCATGGGAAGGGATGCTTCGGCTGTGACCAGGCCGGCAGGCATGTGGTGGCTGTGCCCCCTCTAGATGATATGGCTTCACAAAATCGCTAGAAAATCCTCTAGCGGCGTTCTTTTACTTAATATCGTAGAGTTCTCCTGCTTAGTTATAGCAGATTATTTACGCTTAGAATAATGCGAATAGATTGCCGGCCAGATTGATTATTATCGCTACCTCGATTGGTGCACAGCTTGCCTCGACAACAGCAGGCACAGTAGCGTCTCAGAGAAAAAACTCAATTAGTTTTAAAACTACTATCAACTCGTGCTCTCGTACGGATTAGAGTCATATTGATTAATATCCTTAAATAATATTTATATTAAGTTTGTTTTTTCTTTGATAGATACTACTTTTTTTTTTTTACTGAAAAGACTGGGGAGATCTCCACAATACTGAAAAAATATAAATGTAGGAGAAAAAAAAAATATTATGTAGTTCTCAATACTGATATTTTTTCATATTATTTTTGTTCTTGTTGTATCTTTTAAATTATCCTTTTCAATTAGATGCAAAATTAGAGATAACTTGCTATATTTTTAATAATGTTACATCTGGGCAAATTTTTAAAGAATAGAATAGATCGGGTGACTTACTGGTGAGGACGATAATAATTTATTCTTCCTATCGTGTCTCGTGAGAATAAAGGCGGAGGCTCGATTAAAAAGAAGGATTGATGTTGTAACTATTTCTTCATGTGTGTCAAAATTGTCTCTTCATTGTTTTTATATATAACTATAGTTTGACACATATGAAAGTTCTTTCTTGGTGTTCATAGATTGTTATTTTGTTAACTAGTAGAATGCCTCACGCGTTCTTTGCGGGTATAAAGTAAAAATATAAGGAGTTTATAATGGTCGAAACTATGAATTATATGGAAGTTGTAGGTCAATTGTGAAGGTTGTATCCGTTGATATGGTATAGATTATTTAAACTGGGCATCACCCAAATCTCGTCTATACTCATCTATACGCATATTTTAGAGGACCACATGTAATCCATGTGATATGCAGTTTTGCCAGGTTTTTGCTTATAAACGGGATTTTGCTTAGAAATGGTTTAAATTTTTGAAAAAAGTTATCAAAATATATTTATGTGGGGTCTTGTTTTGAAGAGAGTTTATTGCGAGGAACACTATGGTGCAATTTGATTTTAATTATGATACTTGATTTAGGTGCTATAACTTTTTTCTATTTCAAAAGAAATAGCTAGTGGAAAATAAATGAGTCTTAGTAGAGGTAACTTCTCCGATGATGTCACCGACGTCATTCTTGAGCTCCCAACCAATCAGATCAAGAGAATAGGCTAGAGAGGGTTTAAGAGCATCTCCAAGAGTTTGCCAAAATTTACTTAGCAAATCTTGTGATTTGGCAACTCTCTAAAATATATAGCAAGTGAAAAAAGAGTCTCTCTCTAATAGTTTGCTATAATTCACTTGCTAAACATAGATCAAACTTACATCAGGAACTCCTAGACGTAAACAAAATATGTTTATATCCTTCCACCTCTTGAAAACTTATATCGAAAACTCTGAAGCAGAAAACAAAATTATTTTTTCACCCTTCCACCTCTTCTAAAAGCTCGATGGCGAAGTCGCGTGTGGCGGATATATCCGCGTCTTGGGGAGGAAAGAATAGTAACTTGGGATAAATAAGGAGTTGATTTAGGGAGTTGTTGGAGAAGGTTTTTTATGATTTTGCCAAGAGAAAAAAGATAGCAAGTTAAAATATCAAGTTGTTAGAGATGCTCTAAATATATAGGAGTTATAGATAGAATAACCTTCCATCTAGTTTTGGTTAATAGATTAATGGACGTGATGGGTGCCATCGTTAATTAATTAATCTAGTTCCTTCTAAAAAAGTATTATCCTAGTGAACGTAGTTGGTGGGCCAATTTGATTTTTTAACATATCTTGACGTGGGGTTTTTTTAAACATATTTTGAACTTGACTATTTTTTTGTTATAACCGACCATAACGTGATGGGTACGTGTCCTTCAAGATTTTACATGTGAGGCTGATTTTTTTTCTGGAGAACAATAACATTTGGTATTTTTTATCTATATCTAATGGCAGAGGTGGATAATTTCTTAGATAACTAAATAAGATCGAATGGTTATGAATGGCTAGTTTTTAGATTTGATGGTTGCATGTTTCTAATTAGCGTAAGAATTTTTTGTATTTCTCTTTTTTTCTTAGCATGTCTTGTGGAAATTAATATGTGGCCTTCTTTGGGTCCTCTAATTAGTAATAGTAAGATAGTTGACATTTCATTTCATTTAGAACAAGATTTTAATTGGCAATTACTCTATTTGTATATAACTTATATAGCCCAAAATCATAATAATAAGCTAGTGTTTTCAATGCGAATCTAATTAGCAATTCGAATGGTTATGAAGGCTTCGAGGTAGGCTAAAGGGACTAAAAGTGCTAAAAGATGACTTTACTCTTTTCCTTCTTCCTTTCACCTTTTAGTCATGTATCCAAACAGCGAGGCTAAACTTTAGCCCCTTGATTTAAATTAAAGGGCTATTCTTTAGCCCTAGGCTAAATCTTTTTTTTAAAAAAAAAAAAAACTGGACGGCTCCTCCGCATCCATCAGTCCAACATGCAAACTAAAGCCGTTTAATACATAACCATGCACATCACGAGACATCAATTCCCAGCGGCGTAGCACAGCTGTTAGTGGGGATCTCTCTTTCTACCTATCAAAATAGAACCAACAAGCATCTGATGAGTGATGACATCAGTTAGTGCTACCTTTTTTTTTGAGGTAAACAGGAGGGGTTATCCCCTACTGTGTCTTTATTGATTTCATTTGTACTAGGCTTTTAAGGTTTTGCATTGCAAATTTCCATTGGAGCATAAAAGCTAACTGGGAATTCTTATTTCTATGCCAACTTTTTTCTAGGATTTGGCAGTCAACTAAGCTTATGGCTGGGGTGAATTCCACCACAATTTGCTTCGACGATGCTTCACTGCAGCAATGTTCCTCGAACATTAGGTGTTCTCATGAATCAGTGTCAGCTTTCCAAAAGACCATGGGAGGGACCTTGTGGTGGGTTAACATGCTGGTACTCACTGATGCTGTTCTAGCTGGAGTAATAGTTGCGATTGGTGCCTTTGCGCAGCGGTATCGCCACCACCCCTTCACAAGGTTTATCTTTCTCGGAGCTACCACCTTGTTATTGCCTATTACTTCGTTCGTCGTGTCTACAATCAGCACCGACACCAATGATTACGTCAACAACGAAAACCTTGCAACTTTGGCAGCATCATGCCGTGGAGGTTTTCATTATTTTACAGCTGTATCATGGGCGTTCCTCATTCAGATCACCATGATCAACACTAGCGTAATAGTCGCTGTTGATGATAGGGAAGGCCGCAACAGAGGTCCACCTATCGAATTGCTGTTTCAAGGTGTCTGGACCATCTACCTCGGTGTCTATGCCATGGGCCCGATTATGACCGATATCTGGCAATTTTACCTTGAATTGATGTTGTTTGCTATCATTTGTGCTAAACTTGTGATAAAATATTATGCATTTGTGAAGGCCCGGAAATCCTTTGCATTTGGGCGTAATCCTCGTCTTATTTCTGGGTACATGGAGCAACTACAAGAAGCAGTTCAACGCAATGGAACATTGGTAGGTGAGGATCCTCCTCCTCCTCCACTCTTGGTTATGGGAGAAAAAGATAATAATGTCGAGCTGCGTCCACATGGGTATGCTGTCAATACAATTGGCTTAGTGACCGTTAACATGGTTTGGCAGTTGAATGATGAGGTTGTTCAGTCAATGCGACAATTAAAAGACCTGTGCTTGTCATTTTCATTGTTCAAATTGTTGAGATGTCGATTTGCGAGCTACGAGCACACCAATGATAGATCTGTGGACACTCTATACTTTTTCTGGAACTTCTTGTTGAGAGATGGCAACCATGAAAGGGTCTTCCAGGTGATTGCAGATGAGCTTTCTTTCATTCAAGATTACTACTTCTCATCACTTCCTGTCTCCTACTTGAAGTATTGGTTGCCTATCTTGAGTGTCAGTATTTCCTTCTTGAGCATAACTTACTGCATCTTGGCTACACAATTCATCATGATGGGACTCCTATCAAATTGGAAGACTAAGTATAGCCATCAGCTGCGTTGTCATTTCTGGTGCAATGAGAGGCACTTGATAAGCCATAGACAGAACAAAAATTTTGGATCCTTTCTGTTTGATGACATTTCTTTATTTTTGCTTATCACATTAGTTGTGATAGCGGAGGTGAAGTACATAGCGTCCTACATTTTCTCCAATTGGACTAAGGTATCCCTCATCTGCCACTATGTAAACCAAGCCGCTTTGCAGCATTCTTTTCGCATGAGGAAATGTTTTTGTTTTCTGTTGCAACACAAGTGGGGGCAAATGAAGCACTGGGATGAAAAAATGGGCCAGAGTTCAGTGTTGGTAGTTCACCCCAGAACAACCCCACTTGTTCTTCTCAGGCGTCTCCTGCATCTGCCGGACCTAGATAGGAGTGTGAATATACCAAATGCAGTGAAGGCCAGCATCATTCATACTTTGCGGTGCTATAGGCAGCAAAATTGGCACGGATTGGGCAATGGCACAGAATCTCTACGCCAAAGCCCAGTAAAAAATAGATTTCTCTTGTTCTGCAGTAGAAACAGCACATCTGATACTATACTTACATGGCACATCGCCACATGCATCCTTGAGTTATACCAACATGGTCAAGGACAAGGTTTTCAGCCCGATTTTAATCACAGGGTTACTGCTACTCACCTTTCACGGTACTGCACATACCTAATGGCTTGGTCCCCAGATTTGCTTCCAGACGATGATGAATGGACCCAGAGCCTATATGAGGCAGTTAAGGAGGATGCTAAGCGTGCCATGGTGGGGTTCAGTGCATCGGCACCGGAGTCTGAATATGAACAGGTGGTCCGATTGCTATGTGAGGGTTCAGAGCATGAAGTTGTCAGGACTGGTGTAAGGCTCGCAGAGCAATTGGTGAAGTTGACAGAAGAAGAGGCATGGATGATGCTGGCCGAATTCTGGTCAGAGATGATCCTGTACATCGCTCCGTCAGAAAATGTCAGAGGTCACTTGGGGGCTATCGCGCGGGGCGGTGAGCTGATAACACTCCTCTGGGCCTTGCTGACACATGCTGGGGTCATGCGTTGGCCTAGTGACACTGGTGACGCTGCTACTGCCTAGAGCTGGTTTTTCGATATTGATAGGTTGGTTTTCCATGTATACATGTTCTGTAGATCAGTATATGGTTTCTTTGTATTGTGTCCACCTTTTGTACTCTTAAATCTTGATCATGGTGCGTGAGTTGACACTTTTCTTTATTGATGGGTTGTGGATTCAGGTAGATTCCTATTACTGCTTGTACTATTTTGTATATAGTAGTATAAGCATTGAGTCTGTGAGCAATGCATTGCTTGTTATTGCTGGTGACAAACTGATAACAAACTAACTGCAGCGTAACCTTAGATGACTACTACCATTTATATGGAGTTCATGGACACATTCATCTCAAGCCCATGTTCATTATCACACCCTCTGCATCTCTAAAAAATTGAGCGGCCTGCTCTTTTACACAGTTACGGACACATGCACCTGTCAGCATTAGTCTTACCACGAAAATATTCAGATCCTCCATAACACATTAGGATTCATTAAGCGAAAACCATAAATCAAAGATTTAGTAAACGCTAGGCAATCAGCATATATACTCATTTCCAGCCACTGAACCCACATGGCAGTCGTACTAAGATACTAGAAGGAAAAATATCCAGAGGCTAGAGAGAAGACAGCAAGCACAAGCGCAAAACAAACCTGCAGTGAAATTTTACAATCAGGTAATTTCAATGAATGCTGGCATAACCCTGCATTGAACCAATGTTCCTCTCAGATAAGCTACCAGATAATGTAGAGGCAGCAGAAGCTCTCAGAAATTAGGAGCTTCCATTGTGGGCTTGCATATTTTAGCCGCTCTGGTTTTGCTAGACTCTGTGTTTAGTTGTTTCTCTGCGTTATGGTGGTTTCGGCTCGATATCTTTGATTTCTGTTGAGCATTTAATCTCTGGGGTAAGAACATGATGACCCGTATTGCGTTCAGTTATTTTGCTAAGGAAATGTGGAGTGTGTCATTACGGAGAAACCTGTTTTATCTCTATTGTAGGTTGAAGTTGTTTAATGTGTTTTCAGTGTTATATATCCTTATTAAGCTTCAGGATGCTATGGTTGGCATCAAGACCAGATGCTATGTTTGCGCTGAAAAGACAGACCTGTGAAACAGCTCATTCTAAGATTTTTTTTATTCCAAAACACTACAACATATATAGTACCATATGACTGGTTTTGGCATATCACCAGTTGAAAGAAAACATTCATATTTCATAGCGTGCAAATGGTTGAAAAAGAAATGCTATATAAGACATTTATACATGGTTATTTCGATGGACTTCTTGCACACACAAGTACAAATACAAAAATTAGTAGTGCCACACCTTACTACCACTGGTTCATCTCCCACCCGAGATGTCAGTTAGTGTGCCACAGCTCACTGTTGTCGCTGCTTGAGACATGATGTATGAGTCAAACCCTTCACTTTGCATCAAGAATTGCATACCAAGGGTCAAGCTTTCTGGCATTTGCTCTGGCAACTTCATGTCTCCATCAAGGTACTGCATGACTTGTCGCATGGTAGGCCTAGAATCAGGAATTGGATGGGAACATAGCAACCCTAACTTTAGCACCAAGATTGTCTGGTTAATGTCAAACTCATCTTGTATCCTTGGGTCCACTACTTTTGTTAGTAGTCCTATGTGCCATTTCTCGAGTACCCAGTCGACTAACATTGATACTCCATTGTTCTCTCTGTTGTGTTCAACAGGTCTTTTCCCACAAGTGACCTCTAGAAGAAACACTCCAAATGCAAACACATCGGTGACAGGGGATGCTTTTCCGGTACGTGCCAACTCAGGGGCTATGTAGCCCATGGTGCCAACAACATGCGTGGTTTGTGCGTCGATACCATGTTCATACAACTTTGCTAGACCAAAGTCACCAAGTCGTGCATTCATCTCATTATCAAGACGGACATTGCTTGCTTTAATATCTCGATGAATCACAACTTTGTCCCACTCCTCATGAAGGTAAAGTAATCCTGAAGCTATGCCTTTGATAATATGAAACCTTTGCATCCAATTCAAAGATGGCTTGCTATCTTGAGCATGCAAATACTTGTCAAGACTTCCATTTGGCATATATTCATAAACCAAAAGAAGTTCACCTCTTCTTCGACAATATCCAAGCAATGGCACTAGATTGCGATGCCTCATACAACCGATACTAACAACCTCAGCAATGAATTCCTTGATACCTTGTCTTGACTCATGGGACACCTTCTTCACCGCGACCTCCAGTTTGGATATCGGAAGAACCCCTTTGTACACACTCCCAAACCCCCTATACCAAGCAGATTCTTGTTCTTGAAACCTTGTGTTGCACTAAACAAATCCTTGTATGAGAAACGATGCGGCCCAAACTCAACTTCCCAATCCTCTCGAAGCTCAGCATACTTTAACTGTCTCCACATAAACTGCACGATGGCAACACCTACCACAAGAATGAATATTGCAGTTGCTATTGGTGTGACAATTTCCACAACCTTAGAAGAATTCTTTGAACCTTCATGAGGCAGCTTAGGTAGCTTATCTACATCAATACCTGGAGCTGATTGATTCATAGCAAAGCTCCATCCGAGCACATAGTGTTGTGAATCAATACTCCCTGTTGTTGACGAGAAGCCAACATATGCTTGGTCTGTGAGCACAGTTGATAGGTTGTAGGTTGTTAAGATAAGTGGCCTCATGGGTTTGGAAATCTTGAGAGGAGCAATGGTCACACTTATCTTAGTAGCCACTTCATCATAGTCTACCCACACTTGCATTGGCTCATGGCTATTGAGTGTCATGTTTTGAAAATTACCTTGCCTGCTATCATCATAGTATCCAGTGTAGTTGGATTGCACCGAGCGGATGTCATTAACATCAACGCCGATGTGATTATCGCTGATGTCCAGGAACTCAGTATTCTGGATGGTGTCGAGCTCAACGGCAAAGATATGATTGTTTGCATTGCCACTATTCTGTCTATTGAAGAGACCTAGGAATCCCCTTGTACCCGAGGAAGAGAGATTTTTGCTTGGGGAGATGAGGAAGGCCATGCCATGGGAGCTCAAGTTTGGAGCGATGGAGAGAATAGCAAACACGAAAGAGACAGAGAAAGACTGCACCTCGCCACCGGGAGCTTTGTGGAACCTCAGCAGTTCAGGGTGGAATGCATGGCCTTTGCTCTCCCCGGTGCCACTACTCAGTTGGAGTAGGCCGCTGGACGTGATGGTCGCCATGCCATCAATGGTGAGGTTGGCACCATTGAACCCGTTGTAGATGAATCCAGCATCGTCAATGCTCGAAGTGGCCTGATTGATGGAAAGAAAGAGTGAGAGTAGAAGCAACAAGGACAGTGCGTGCTGCATCATTGTATATAGGCTGCTGGAATGTGTCATTAGCTCAACTCTAACGATAAGGATAAACTGAACTACATATATGTGCGAGCCCCACATATAAAAATATCTTGTTGGTGCACTTCAATTATATAAAAATGAAAACTACGAAAATGGAGTCTTGCTGGTGGTCGATCGACCAGTAGCTCTTAGATGTTATTGTACCTTGTTAGCCAGGCAAGATTGATGCCGACTATTTGGCAAGTTGTCTTGTGCCATTTTTAAAGCCAGGTGCTGTTTACTTCAACAGGCGGGCCCCAGAAAGGCTGACAACCTGAAATGACTCGTGTGGAGAACCTTAATTCCTTAGAATCTAGGGAAGTGGACGACAGGATTCTTGCTTGTCACAATCAATTTAAAGTAAGATAAGACAATTAGAGAGGGTGAATGGTTGTGGAAGTTAAAAAGTAGGTATAACTTTAGATTTTTCCTTAGACACAAGACCTATTCAACATATAGTTTTATGTTCTGGACAGAATACTGCATCTCCACTAAAACTATTCTTGACAAAACACCATAACTTAGATTACCTTTGTCAGAATATACTATATAAAATTTGTGAACTAACACAACTAGAATGACATCAATCGGAGGTCTAGAAATTGAGATATAAAATAAAGAAGTTTGATGTATCAGATGGTGACGAGAATTAATCTAGCCCTAATTTGTGCTTAAACAAAATCTAAGAAAAAATAATCAACCAAACTTCTCATTTCAATAACTACATGTGCTAGCCCAGTTTTAAAAATATCAAATCGAATGTAAACTTATGCATAGGAAATAAATCTACAAAGATCATAGTGTTGAAAGAGATTCCAACATATCATCAATCAGCAATTATTTGATCTTTATTGATAGACGTGTTCATAAGATACTTCACACAAGCATCCTTACCAGGATTTCTATCTAATCTCAAAACTCTGATAGCTCACCAAAAATCCGTGACTATCTCGACCACTCTTTATATGCTAGCATGAACACCAAGGCATGACCTTCTCAACCAACCAGAATCAAAGTCATCCATTTATCGGTAATGCTCTGGTAGTGTGGCTCGGATGTCCAGAAGAATCAGTTCTGTCATACTTTCCTGAAAAAAAAAACAATTCTACCATACGCTCCCTTTTTTATCCTCTAGTCAACTTTTCGTATTCTTCTCATCCTTTCATTGGCTTTTTATCCTCTCACCCATATTATTCTATCATTCCATCTCGTCTCTCACTCTATCTTCCCTCTCTCTGATCCATGGATTCAGAGAGCCAACTAGCTCATCGCATTAGCTTATCCTTTGTTAGTGGATGCCGCCATCAATTTAGAGCAACACTTCCTCACCAATCGCCACATCTTAGGGATGTGTGCCTCCCACGGCTTGAGTGCCTCACCGTGGTGTTCACGCACCATGTTGTCAGTGCTGATGAGGACATCAAGCCTTCAGATGCACCTACCGCTCTGTCGATACAGGACGTAGACGGCTACTCACCAGCACGGCTCCCGTCAGGACAAGAGCAAGAAGGACGGATCCGAGTAGAATACGGATCATCCTAGTTAGACGAATAGAAAGTAACCTCTGTAATCAGAACAGAACACTTCCTATGAATCCGACTAGGATTAGAAACCATAGCTCTGGCTCTTTTCCTCTTATAAAAAGAAGCCAGAGCACCCTCTTTTGTAACGAGACGAAACAATACACGATCAGACATCAATCCAACGCAAAAGGCCAAGGCCGACTGGAGTAGAGCTTTTACTCGACGACGAGGGCTCGAAACCAGGATAAACCGCGGTGTCTCTTTGCGTGAAACCGCCGAAGTTCTAGTTGTTCGCCGAGATCCGAATCAAGCGCTCACGGGAACCCCGGGCAAAGGCTATCGGTGGTCAAACACCGATACCGGGCGCGCTGTAGGGGCTTTCGGCGAAATCAACGTCAAAGGCTCGACGGACCTACACATGATGATTTTTCCGACGGGATCAACCTTCGTTTTCGAAAGCTGGGTCTGCGAAGCAGACGAACAAGGAATTCTCCGTAGTCGACTACTTCAAGAATCCGAGCCAAAGATACAGGAAATTTTTTCAAGACTCAAGCTCACAGAGGAAGCTGAAAACTCAAATATACAAGATAAGCCGAGTTCTTTTCACTACGGTTTCAACAACTCGGCACGAATAGATCAGGATATTACTCAGAAGGCAATGGAGTCTTACGACCTCGACCAATGGAACATCTTCAAACAAGATAAGTACTCCACCTTCCTTCCCTTTCAATATGGTAAACCATTGAGAGAAGAAGAACCCAGCTATCCACTCGATACACATAAAGAGGTGTTCATGATGAGGCAACCCCTAGTACCACCGGTCCAACCCGACTACGGATCCTCGGAAGAATCGAAGCCGATATTCCAAAGCAAATTCCGTCACAAAGAGGGAGAGAGGCCGGCGTTTTAAGGCAGCCAGAGAAAGAAGAAACAAGAAAAAAGGAGGAAGAAGAAATCGAGTTCAAGAACGAAGAGAAGCATGGCGCAAGTATGAAGAAGAGCTAGCCGAGTACAATCAAAGAAGAGCTGAAAAAGAAGCCGAGGAAAGGCGTGCCACAAAGAAGAACCGGACTCGACCCAAAGAGAAAAAAATACAAGAATTGATCAATGAAATAAATGCCATACAAAGGCCAAGTGAAGAACAAGCCGGACTTAGAAGCTTACTCGGAGATCTTTGTGCAAAGAATACAGGACGATCGAGTACCTCCCCGTCATATACCATCCGAGCAGCACAAGTCGGAGAACTCGGAGGGTTTCCGTGATTCGAGAGATTATCAACCCCAAATCACAGCAGTAAGAACTCAGCTACATCACGATTGGACAAAAAAACGGGGAAAACAGAGAAAGACTACCAACACCACTCCGAGGCCCCCTCCTGAATGACTTCAAAATACGACGATCCAAGCGATTCCGACTACAAGCCGGAAAAAGTACCGACATTTTTCCTTCTTCAGCAGGAGACTACCGATGGTAAAATTACCTCACAAATTCAAACCATCCAACCACTCAAAATACGATGGCAAAACAGAACCAATGCAATGGCTCGAATTTATTCCCAATCAATTGAGCTATTTGGAGGGGATGATGACATCAAAGCATTATTTTTCCCAATGGCATTAGAAACATTACCACTTCAATGGTTCGACAAGTTACGCCCTGGATCTATCAAGACATGGAGCGACCTTCAAAAGGCTTTTTTTTGCGAAAATTTTGCGGGGGAATACTCATACACCCAATAACACAAGCGGAGTTGAAAGGTTTAAAACAAAACCCAGGAGAAAGTCTCAGGGATTTCCACAGAAGATTTGGGGAGCTAAGAGCTCAAGTTCACGACATTACCGAGAGAGAAGTAATATAAGCATTCTCATATGGATTGAAAGTAAGATGGATGTTTCATGATTTTTGCAAAGAAAATCCCCGGACAAATAACGAGTTTAAAAGAACAGTGGAAAAGATGATTGCAGCAGAAGAAAAGACACGAGAAAGATTCCCAGACAATAGGAATAACTCGGATAAAAGAAACAATATGGACAGAAGGAACAACTCGAACGAACAAAACAACCAAAGGTGGAGCAACCAAAACAACCCAAGATATCAGGACAACTCAAGATATCAAGACAGCTCAAGAAGATGGGATAACCAAGACAACAGACAAGACTATCATAATAAAAAGAGATACTCAGACAACATGGTGGCTTCCACTGAAAGAAAGAAATTCTACCCGGCAAGAAGATTTGAAGATCTTGAAAATATGAAATGCATCTATCATCCAACAGGAATCCACCCTATGGGAGAATGTCGTATTTTTCAAGAAAAATATATGAGGAAGGACAAACAAGACAAAGAAGAAAACAAAGAGAAGAAAGAAGAAGACAGTACAACCGACAACGGCTTCCAAAACCCAAGAGCAACAGTATCAGTAATATTCTCAGGAGTGCCTGGCTCCAGGAGCAAACAAGAAGACAAACTTGCTTGGCGAACAATCATGGCAGCAGAACCAGCAACACCTAGATATCTAAACTGGTCCCAATATCCAATACAATTTTCACGAGAAGATCAATGGACAAGTGTTGGGAACGCAGGACTATATCCACTAGTACTCGGACCTACGATTGCCGCCATAACAGTAACCAAAGTACTCATCGATGGAGGAGCGGGACTCAACATCATATTCGCAGATACATTAAAGAAGATGGGACTAGAATTTTCAAAAATGATCACACCTACAAGCATACCTTTCTATGGGATAGTACCGGGAGACCAGCCATGCCTCTCGGACAAATTACACTACCAGTAACATTTGGAACTCCCATAAATTACAGAACAGAGCTCATCAAGTTCGAAGTTGCAGATTTCGAATCATCATATCATGCAATATTGGGAAGACCAGCACTTGCAAAATTCTTGGCCATACCTCACTATCCATATCTATTACTCAAAATGCCAGGACCACATGGAGTACTCTCTCTTAGAGGAGATCTAAAACGAGCCTACGAATGCGACGTACAGGCAATACAAATATCCTCAAAAGTACAAGGAGAAATCAACTCGGCAATGTCAGAAATAAGAACAGAAGAGATGGAAATCCCAGCCAAAAAGCAAAGTACCATCACCACAGCTGAAGGAGAAGGCACCAAAAAGATTGACCTAGGGATAGGTGATCCATCCAAGACTGCTACGATCAGTGCAAACCTACCTATCAAATAGGAACTCGCGCTCACCAACTTCTTACGGGACAACAAGGACATATTTGCTTGGAAACCAGCTGATATGCCGGGAGTCCCAAGGGAGTTGGCTGAGCACAAAATCGAAGTTAACAAAGGAGCAAAACCAATCAAGCAAAGACTACGATGATTTTCACCAGACAAGAAGGAAGCAATAAAGAAAGAAATAGCCCGACTACTAGCAGCAGGATTCATAAAAGAAATCTTACATCACGACTGGTTAGCAAATCCCGTTCTGGTACACAAAAAGAACACGGATGAATGGCGTATGTGTGTGGATTACACAGATCTCAACAAACATTGTCCTAAAGACCCTTTTGGATTACCAAGAATTGATCAAACAGTGGATTCAATAGCAGGATCAGCTTTATTATCCTTTCTAGACTGCTACTCGGGATATCATCAATTGGACTAAAAGAAGAAGACCAAAGCAAGACTTCCTTCATCACACCTTTCGGCGCCCTTTTGTTACAAAAACAATGTCTTTTGGACTCAAAAATGCAGGAGCAACATACCAAAGAGTAATTCAGGCTTGTTTGGGCGATCAGATTGGAAAAATGCCGAAGCATATGTAGATGATGTAGTCATCAAAACAAAGAACCCAGACTCCCTGATCGAAGATCTACAACAAACCTTCAACAATCTCAACAAATGAAAATAGAAACTTAACTCCAACAAGTGTGTATTTGGCGTATCATTTGGACAACTACTCGGATTTCTAGTAAGCCAAAGAGGAATTGAAGCAAGCACAAAACAAATCAAGGCAATAACCGATATGGGCCCACCTACAGATATAAAAGACCTACAGAAATTAACAGGTTGCATGGCAGCACTCAATAGATTCATCTCCAGACTTGGGGAAAAAGGCTTACCTTTCTTCAAATTATTAAAGAAGACAGACAAGTTCACCTGGAATGAAGAAGCACAAGAAGCCTTCGACAAACTAAAAATATATATCAGTACATCTCCAGTTTTAGTACCTCCAAAGAAAGACGAAGATCTCATGCTCTACATTACCGCAACAACATCAGTAGTAAGCACAACTATTGTGGTTGAAAGAGAAGAACAAGGACATACCTACAAAGTGCAAAGGCCAGTATACTACATAAGCGAAGTTCTCACGATATCAAAAGTGAGATATCCACACGTGCAGAAACTACTCTACGCAATACTTATAACTTCAAGAAAGCTCAAACACTACTTTGAGGATCACAAAATAGTCGTGGTAACAGATTTTCCACTCGGAGACATCCTAAGAAACCGAGACTCAACTGGACGTATTTCAAAATGGGCAGTTGAACTCGGGGCACTCAAGATAGAATTTACACCAAGAAAAGCAATCAAATCTCAGGCATTATCCGACTTCATTGCAGAATTGACTGAGATACAACAACCTATTCCTGACACCATCTTAGACCATTGGAAAATGTACTTCGATGGATCCCTAAAACTGGGGGGAGCAGGAGCGGGGTACTACTCATCGCACCTGACGGAAAACAACTCAGATATGTTCTACAAATTTTATGGCAAGCTACAAACAACGAAGCGGAGTATGAAGCACTCATCCACGGCTTACAAGACGCAACTTCACTTGGAATCAAAAGACTACTAGTCTACGGAGATTCTGCAGTAGTAGTTAACCAAGTCAACAAAGAATGAGATTGCACTAAAGAAAACATGGATGCTTACTGTGCAGAGATCAGAAAACTCGAGAAAAATTTTCAAGGACTAGAAGTTCATCATATAGTACGAGACTCAAATGTTGCAGCTGATGTGCTAGCCAAACTAGGCTCAGACAGGGCAAAAGTATCCACTGGAGTCTTTGTAAAAGAACTAAACAAGCCATCCATCAAGTCAGAAGAAAAAGAAGACGAGAAAAGAAGTCAGGACAAGAGCAAATTCTAATGATCAGTACAAACAACTCAACATGGATGCAAGTATTCATAGACTACATCAAAGAGAAGAAGTTACCCAGCAATAAAAACAGAAGCAACTCAAGTCATCGGAAGAAACAAAAATTATGTCTTAGTAGGAAACAACCTTTACAAGAGAGCAATCATCATCAGCGTATTATTAAAATGTGTTTCAATAGCGAAGGAAAAGAAATACTATCGAAATGCACTCGGATGTCTGCGGACACTAGTCGGAAAATCATTCCGATCAGGATTCTATTGGCCAACAGCATTAAAAGATACCGAAGAACTAGTCAAACACCGCAAAAATTGCTAAATGTTTGCAAGATGTGCACATGTCCCAAAGACACAACCTATTATGCATCCCACCAACATGGCCATTCTCATCTTTGGGGACTCGACCAAGTCGGACCTCTCAAGAAATCCAAAGGAGGGTTCGAATACATCTTTGTGGCTATAGACAAGTTTACTAAATGGATAGAATACAAGCCATTGGTAAAATACATTTCGGCCAAAGCACAAGAGTTCATCCAGGAAAATCATGCACGATTCAGAATGCCAAACGAGAATAATAACAGACCTAGGATCACCATTCACGCTAATGAATTCAAAAAGCTGGACTCAAGATCATGGATTCAGCATTGATTATGCATCGGTGGCTCATCCTCAAGCAAACGGTCAAGTAGAAAAAGCAAACGGTCTCATCTTGGCAGGATTGAAACCAAGACTATATGAAGATCTCAAAGATTACGGAGCAAAATGGATAGATGAACTACCCAAAGTAGTCCGGGGACTAAGAACTCAAATAAGCGAGAGCAAGCGGCTACTCGCCCTTCTTCCCGATATATGGATCGAAGTCGTACTACCCGGCCGACTTGATCCGGACATCTCCCAAAATTGAGCAATACAATGAAGGGGAAGCAGAAGAAACCAGGAGACTAGAAATCGACAGCTTAGAAGAAATAAGAGTAAATGCAACACTGCAATCAGCAAGACATATGCAAGGACTAAGAAGATATTACGACAAAAGCGTTCAACCAAGAACCCTACAAGCCGGCGATCTAGTCCTCAGGAAAATACAAAAACCAGATAGAAGACACAAACTACTCAGCCCATGGGAAGGTTCCTTCATAGTAACAAAAGTAACAGGACCAGGATCCTACGAACTGATGACTGAAGACGGAGCTCCAATAAAAAATTCATGGCACATCTCTCAGTTGCGACGGTTTTTTGCCTAGAAATCAAAAGACATGTACTATTCTTCCAATAAAGATTCACTGCTCAATAAAGAAGTACAGAATCCCGGCTTCTTTTCAGAACTAGATAAGAGCCAAAAAAGAGCTCGACCTATCCCGACTTCTAGAGAAAAGGAACTCGGATGAGGGCCTACGGTCCGAAATAATTGTTGAAGTGCAAAATGGCTACAACCTAGCTCCGAGCCCAACTATTAGGGTTGTTTTCACAATACCGATGAGAGTACGGCTAAAAAGTCAACACTCGCCCCTATTCTAGCTCCTTTTCAGGACTAGATGAGAGCCAAGAGAGAGCTCGACCTATCCCGACTTCTAGAGAAATGGAACTCGGATGAGGGCCTACGGTCCAAACTAATTGTTGAAGTGCAAAATGGCTACAACCTAGCTTGAGCCCAACTATTCTGGGTTGTTTTCACAATACCGATGAGAGTACGGCTAAAAAGTCAACACTCGCCCCTATCCTAGCTCCTTTTCGGGACTAGATGAGAGCCAAGAGAGAGCTCGACCTATCCCGACTTCTAGAGAAATAGAACTCGGATGAGGGCCTACGGTCCGAACTAATCATTGAAGTATAAGATGACTACAACCTAGCTTTGAACATTTTCAAGACGGCTTCACAAAAAAAGAGTACGACGGACAACAAAATATTCAAGCATTTCAAGTCAACAACAAGATATTTGACCAAGATTCAAGAAAGGAAATTCTTTTTATACAAAATCCGAGAAGGCATCAAAGTTTCATTACAACAAAGAAGTTTCTTGCCGATGATCACCACCATCATCAAAGACGCGACCGCCGTAATCTCTACAAGATCGGTAAACTCCCGAGCTAAGGATAGGACAGCGACTTCAGACTCGCGAGTGCTTGTTCATCCTCGAAGTATGAGTCCCATCCATCACTCTATCAAGAGGAAAGTTGGGATCAACTACTCGGATACGAGCCAAAAACACCACGAACGCCAAGCAAAACCGCATCCTTGGCAAAATTGACGATCCGCTTCGGTCGGTCGAGGAATAAACCGAACTTAGGTCGACCCGGTATCTTTAGGCCTCCTCAAAGCATGGAAGCAAGACCATGGACAGAACTCAGCCAGAGCCGACCACTTGTCTTGAAGCCTTGGGACGGAGCGACAAATCTTCAATTGATGCCTTAGCCACGCAAAAGATCTCGATCAGCACCACGCCTAATCAGTAGAGCCAGGGCTAAAGTTTCTTCAAAGCATCCTCCTTTACCTTCTCCGAGTCATTGCGAAAGGTTTTTACTTCAAACTTCAAAACTTCAGTCTCTTCCTAGTACTTTTTCTTCAAAGCTGCAAAAGAAAGCAGAAAGAAGTCAGAGAAAAAGGAGTGACAAAATTATACGCAACAAAAAGCATTTACAAGTACCTTGGAGATCTCGAGAAGCCTTCTTCTCGGATTCAATAGCAGCAACAACCTGAGCTCTCAAGGCAGTCTCCGAGGATTGACGTCCTTGACGCTCCTCATCAAGCGCCCAACTAGAGAAGCCGACTCATCCAACAACTTCTTTTGAGACTCGACGAGCCAAAGAAGATGTCGAATCGCCACGTATTCCTACATATGGATAGAAAGAAATTAAGAAAAAAATAACAAGACAAGAGAATCTACAAACAAGCCGTCCTACCTGAAACGCTCGGCAAAGGACTTAAATCCTAATTCAAGCCTCTTAAGGCGAGAACTCGGATTAAAATCCTCTTCCAAATCCTGCATCAACTTAAAATCACGAACAGAATTCCAAGGAGGATAAAAAGGAGACAAAGGAGGAGAACACCCAACCCTAGGATGAGGAGAAGTTAGGGGTTGGGCAAATGGCAACTTGTCCGCTCCTGAAGAAGTCGCCACAACCGCTTGAGCAGCCAAGAGTGAAGAAGTTCCTGCAGCAGAAGGAGTCACCATGAAGGTAGACTCCACAGCAGGATTGGGGTCAGGCAAAGGCACCCGACCCACCACACCAACACTCTCCGTCTTCTCGCAGTCGGCCGGAGCGTAAGAAATAGCAGCAGATAACCTACAAAAACCAAAAAGTCAAAGACAAATGATGCAAGAAAATAAAAAGAAGTCGAAAAGAAGAAAAACTTACTTAGGAGGACGACGGAAAGCAATACGAGGCCGAGGCGGTGGAGGAGGCATGACCTGCTCCAGATCCACCAACAACCCGCAGACGAAGAAGCAAGACCCGGCAAGGGTCCCAAAACGGAGGTTGAGAAGAAGTCGGCCGGGCGCCACTGAGGGGAGCCGTAATCAAAGTTAAAAAGAGCAAAGAAGTATACACGCCAAAACCAAGAAGACAACACTCACCGGCGAAGAAGGGGAGAGTTATCAACATCCTCGGCCTCATCTTCAAAAAAAAGAAGAACTCGATCCACCTTCTACCAAGAAAGAAGAATCAAGACTACTTTCCAAAAAAAAAACAAAACAAGAAAAATCAAACAACCTCTCACCTATCGGAAGGTTACCCAAGGCCGAGGGAAGGAGAAGAACGCGCCTTGGATTTCGTCGCGAAGAGAAGAAGAAGAATCTCCCGCAGCAGGTCTCTTTGCACCGCACGAGTAATTCGAGGAAGGGCCACCGGCCGATAAGGAACATATCTTGAAGAAAAGGCTCCATCAAAGAAATACCCGCAAAACAACTCGGCCTTCAATTACCTTATGACCGGGAGCAGGGAGGGAGCAGGAAGAGGCGCAATCTCCCCATCAACATAAAGAGAGGCATCGGCATCAAAATCCCTGCCAAAAGGCTTAAAAAAGAACAAAAGACAAGTCATTATTAATCAAAAAGTACTCGGAAAACAAAAATTCAAACAAGAAAATATAACTTACGCCAGGAGGAGGATTGCTGGCCGAGTACTCAAAGCCAATCATGGGGACCACCGACGCTCCCTTCAAAAAATCTTACGGAGGCGCACAAGCACCTCACCATTGGACAACTTCGGTCGTGGCCACCATTCGGGAGGGATCCTCGGCACCAGAGTACTCGAAGCCAAAATGCTCCCGTGCCTTCAAAGGTCGTACTCGGCGACGATTTAAGATAGCTTGCCGCAATGGCGAAACCGGACAAGCCATTACGCTTCAAGTAACTAATCCTATCGAAGAGGGGTTGGAGAAGAGTCAACTCGGCAGCAGTAAGCTGCTCCTTCTCCCACCTATCATTAGGAACAGGCGGGACCCCCGAGTAGGTTTGGAGTGCTGGAGCACCAGCACCACCATCGAGATTACCAGCATAACACCACTCGGACCGCCAATCCTTCACGGATTCAACAAGATCGTACTCAAAGAAGTGGCTCAACTTACGCTCCTGCCGGAATTGAATTCCACATCCACCAATGGTGTGGAGGGAATCATTGCGGGGCTGCGGCTTGAGGCGGAAAAGAAAGCGGAACAGATTTAGGGAAGGAGGAATGCCAAGGAAAGTTTCACAAAAATGAACAAAAACAGAAAGATGAAGAACTCCATTCGGGGTAAGATCATAGAGAGAGATGCAAAAATAGTGAAGAAAATGGTGAAGGAAGGAACAAGCCAGAAGACAGAGCCCGGCGCGAACAAAAGAAATAAAAAGAACAATTTCCCCTGGGCGAGGAACAGAACACGATGCTCACCGGGGAGCAATCCAAGGAGAACTCCTTGGCCTGGATCATCCCCCACTCCTGCAGCTCGACCAGATGCTTCTCCTGAGTAGTCGGAGGGGGGAAGTTCTTCGCGATGGCCTTCATAGCAGCAAACTCGGGATTAAGCTGCTCGTCGACCTCCTCCTCAAGAACTGGCTTCTCAACTACCGACTTCTTGGAGGCCACCTTCTTCCTTCCCATACAACGAATCAAGCAACCAAACTAAGAGGAGGATGCGTGGCGGCAATGCAAGAGCAAAGATTTGGGGAATTTTTCTACGGCGCTAGGGTTTCAGGAAGCAAAGGCAAGGTGAAGAAGAAGAACAGTAACCGCAGCTAATTTATAGACCGGTCCTAAAAGGCCTACTTAAAAGACAACGGTAAAAAGGCCAACGGATACAAGGCACAGTAACAGGAAAAGGCCCAGTAAACCCTTAAATCACGGGATAACGGTCCTTATCCCGTTACCCACCAACGGTAAAATATCGTACCGTTACAAGGAAGGATAGCTTTGCCAAAATTATCATAACAAGTCGACACAAAAGAAGACGGCCACGAGCAACTCCAGTCGAAGGAAGCCAGTCAACTTCTGAGCCAAAACAAGTCTACTCAAAGATATACAGTCTTTATATCAATCAAGAACAAGTCGGCTCGAAGGCGGACAACCATAAACTCAGGATAAAACAACTCGGATCATTGCAGGATCAAATATTCTTCAATATTACAGGATACAAGGTTACAAGACCCATCGAATTCAGAAAGAACATTAAAGCAACGGCTACAAGGAACCCTGTAGAATTTAGCCATAGAAGAAAATTACGGTCTACAAGGAACCCAGTGGAATTCTGTCATAGAAGACAACTACGCACAATCCAAGACCGTCGCCGTTGTAGACCCAGACTACCTCTGAGGCAGAATGAGCCGAGCAGATCCAAAGCAACCTGGATACAACAACACAGTGCATCTAAGATCGCCAAAAGTAGCACTGACTGATCAAGCATCACATCGGGCCTCTCCAAGAACAAGTCGGATCGAACCCCATGTGAACAAGAGAGCTCCAGCTCTGCGTCGGGCGGGGCAGCTGATCCGGCACCGCACAGCCTAGAAGATCGTGGCGGCTCAGCAACCCTCCCACGCAAAACATAGCCCCGGGCAGAGTGGAAAAGAGGTACTAAGAGTGCAAAATGACCCAGCACAAGGCACATCTCAAGACTTCTTCTACCCGCCAGAACGAGCCTCCAATCACAATGCTACTCCGGGATTAGTCTGCCTCTAATCCCTATCTCAAGAATTCTTCTACCCACTAAAAAGACTATACTGGAAGAACAAGAAAGAAGCCCGGGGGCTGTTCAACCTCGCAAACTATCATTGTCACAAGAACAGGAAGAAGCATACTACAAGACTCTGAAAACAACCGAAAGGGAAGTGCAATTTATAGGCCAAGATCGGCGTACATAGACCAAGTTCACCAATTCAGAGAAGCATTGACAAGGACAATAAAAGAGGGCAGTAAAGAGAGCAACAGAAGAGTATATTCCAGACATATTCCAGCACAGTAAAAGTCTTTATACTACCAGCTGCCAACGCTCAACCATAAAAGCAGACATAAAGGACAGTAAAAGCAAAGTCACGAGCCGTTGTCCGTTTCCTACACATAAGAACTCGGAAAAAGCTCGGGGGCTGCAGCTAAAGAAGAACTCGGAAAAAGCTCGGAGGCTGCACCTAAAGGTTACCTGCAAAGAAAGAAATCAGGAAAGCTCGAAGGCTACGATTAAAGAAAATAAAAGCCATCGCCCGACTTCTTTTTTGACCAAAACAACTCAGACGAAGGCTCGGGGGCTACAGGGTATACACCCTCAACTGTTTCTTTTTCTCAAAGACCCTCCAACTACTTATAAATAAGTAGCAAGAGGCTCGGGGGCTACACTCAATGAGTGCACCTACGGCGCACAAAAGGGAACAATTCTTTAGCTAGACCACTTCGAAGCATCACTCCAGAAGCAAGGCGCTCCCCGAGTTCTACTTCGAAATGCTCGAGGGCTTGTCGATACAGGACGTGAGACGGCTACTCACCAAAGACACGGCTCCCGTCGGGACAAAGAGCAAGAAGGACGGATCCGAGTAGAATACGGATCATCCTAGTTAGACGAATAGAAAGTAACCTCTGTAATCAGAACAGAACACTTCCTATGAATCCGACTAGGATTAGAAACCATAGCTCTGGCTCTTTTCCTCTTATAAAAAGAAGCCAGAGCACCCTCTTTTGTAACGAGACGAAACAATACACAATCAGACATCAATCCAACGCAAAAGGCCAAGGCCGACTGGAGTAGAGCTTTTACTCGACGACGAGGGCTCGAACCAGGATAAACCGTGTGTCTCTTGCGTGAAACCACCGAGTTCTAGTTGTTCGCCGAGATCCGAATCAACTGCTACGGGAACCCCGTGGCAGGCTATCGGTGGTCAAACACCGACACGCTCCTCCAACTACTATGCATGTACCAATGACTAGAGCTTGAATGTGGCAATTAAATCTAGAGGTGAGCTTGTTTTTAAGAAATCCTTTTCACGATTACAAGAATAGATTACTACTACCTAATGTTATTATCATTCTCAGAAAAATTTGAGGGGTCATGAAGAGCTTGGAGAAAGGTATGGAGGTGAATAAGGCTAGCAAAGGCATTCAAATCAAGAAGGAGGTCTAGCCCAAGTTGAGTTCTTGTCTAGCTCGACCTCTAGGAACAACCAACATGAAAACCAGAAGCCTAGGGTGACGATATGGACTTGATTTTTTGACATTCTACCTATGCATGGAAAGATAATTTCACAAGCTAACCAATGACATTGGTTCCACATCAAAATTCCACCAGTCAATGACAAATGTCAAAACTAGTTAGCATCAAGAATCTACGATGGTGCTACAACACTATCCTTTTGTACGCTAGGCCGTGTATTTCTTATAGCCCATTAGGATGGCACATCTAGGGGATATGCACACCTGAATACTTTATATTGAGCTCTCTCACTCATGTTAGATATTTTGGTTTTTTCATAGATCGGTCTATCATTGAACCATCATTGTTTGTCAGTTTGTGAGACGCCCCACTTGGAGTGCTTAACAATAAATCTATAATTTTCACCTTTCAGATTGCTTCTTTGAAATTCTTGCTTTTGTTTATCAATTCATAGGCTAAGATAGCCTTCTCGGTGAGGTCAACCTGGTAGTGGCACTGTTGATGGTGCTAAGGTTGTAGGGTTTGAGTATTTTGATCTAAAACTAGGCTAGTGTGTCACATCTCCACCAAATCAATAGTTATATGCACCTGATGAAAGCATAGGAACCTCATCCAGATCAGGTGCCATGGCAATCACTAGTGGAGGACCACTAGAGAGAGCAAAGTTGCCTGAGGGTAGAGCACCTCTTTAGTGAGACATGTTGCAGGGGTGTTTTTGTGATGCTTCATCACATGATTTCTTATGTTTTGTTGTTTTGTTTTTATGGATTGATTTATGTCATATTAGATCTAACCAAATGTTACAACTTCAAGATGATGTTGTTGACATGACCTTTTTTGAGATGTTACACTGTAAGAAGTTTTTATATGTTTTCAAGAGTTGGAGGTGGGTATCTAGATGCATTTTTTTTATTTTGTAGCAACTATAAGTAAACATCCCAACAACAGGTTGACTTTATTGCAATGACTTTTTGGATGTTGCTGTTTTGTTTTTATTGAGATGGAGACCAAGAAGTGTGTTTTTTATGTTGCAGTAGCCTATTTTTTGAGGGTGCAACGAGCAATTTATTCTGTTCAATCATTCCTTACTATGTTGTAGTAGTAATACTCTTGGTATTTCTTAAGATGATATCAAATGTTGCAATATCAGTGGTTTTATGTTGTTAGTCACCGATGACTACTACACACCCAACACCATGACCTTGGGTACCTATACCAATCCAAGCAGAGAGGGGGGGGTGGTTGGGGGGGGGGTGGACAGACAGAAAAAGAATCAAGTGCCCAGAAAGCATTTGGGTAGTACGTAACAGTGGTCGGGAAAGTAGGACAGCCCATGTAGCAAAAAAAAGGTTAAAGTTAGGTTATGGAATACCATTGGGGTGCTAGTCAGAGATCAATTGAACCCCACAATCCCTAGTTGGAAACAAGTACCAATTGGGAAAATTGCATATTTACTTGGAGGCTGAGTAAACTACCAAGGATACAAATTACCTTGGCTGTTTACTACAACCCCCAAGAAAATGATTATTATTCCTTGGTGGCTGAATTTTTGCACTTAAGGAAATTCTGTTTTGGTGTAGTGCGTGATTATTAGTGTATATTGTGTGTGAAAATATAACTGTATCTAGAAATTGTTTTTTTAGAGGTGGTGCGTTTGAGAAACTAATTTATAGAGGATCAATTTTTAGCCGTCTCTAGAAATAGATTTCTAGTCGTTGCGACTAGATAGATTAGCTGATTTCTAGAGGACGTAGAGGCAGCTGGGACAGCCGCATTAAGGCTTCCCATCCATCTACAAATCTAGCTTTTCAGTAGATTTTTAGAGACGTAGAGGCCGCTGGGACAGCCGCTTCTATTAAGGCTTTCCATCCATCTACAAATCTTTTCAGTAGTGGTAAGGGTTTGATGTGCTAAACAAATCACAACTAAGCCAAATAGAATTGTTTAGCAGAACTAAATTGTTCTTAACTGCGATAGTGGGCCGAGACAATTGGTGATATCATAACAGCACACCATTCGGAAAGCTGTAGATGCCATAGCCGGCCAGTACCGTGGGTCTCAGCCCCGGAAATGTATTATCAAACTCCTAATTAATGCCCCAAGGCCCACCCGGCAATGATGGTAATCATGCATATATATGGTGTAATGTCGGCCTCAAGCAAGGAACGAACATATGTTCCATTTCCCAAGCCACCAGAGATCTAGACGACACTAACAAATCACCAGCCAAATTAATATCTAATAAAGCAGGCATAATCAGAACAGAAAGCAGAACGAAGTAGCGAAAGAGAAAGCATAGCTTCCAACGACGCTCAATTTAACTAGTCTTTCGGAGTACATTGCTTGCCATATTTCATGGAAAAGGGATAGATCTATTATCATCCTATGTTCCCTTTTTTTTCTTGTTACTTATATATTAAACAAAAGTATACTACTTTGTTCTTCTTGCTTTGTGAATAATACAACAGCCTATGTTTCTCTTCTTTTTCTCATGCAAATAAGCAAATTATTAGTGCCGATAGCCCAAAACTAGCTAACTGAAATAACCCAAGTCCTGGCTAACTACATCAGGTCCACTAGATGCGGTGCTTTCCAGATGATACTAACCATCGATTAGTCAACAGTTCTTTGAGAGTACCGTGAAAAAGCCGTATGTCTCACACATATATAGCTAGCTCCTAGTAACAAAATAACCATCACCTAGCTGAACAGCCTGTAATGTGTACTAGCTAGAGCCAAGGTTCAAACTACTGAGTGCGACACATGAGACCTGGTGGGCGCGTGGTAAGACCTAAAATCGTGAAACCGCTGAAGTTTTGGCCAAAATTTCTTTTACTTTGTCGAATTTTAACCATATGAACGAATGTTATCTGAATGGAAAACAAAATTACTGGTGGATATATTTACCCAGTATAGGACAGAAGGTCACTGAAATCAGCAAAATTCAGCCAAAATTCTAAACACCTGATACTAGCTCAATAGTTTATTTGAGAAGCTATGCCTAGAATCAAACTAATAATGAGGGACAACGTCAAAGCTATGAAACCGACGTGGCAGCAATCATATCCTGCACTGGAAAGATATAGCGAGAGCATGTACTTTACGTACAGTGGGAAGCACACTGCATCATGAGCCAGAGGATATGATTCTACAATTTTGAAAGCTACACATACATAACTGAGCATGTATGACTCTTGAACAATAATACCTGATCGAGCTTAATTTTGGATGGCGCTGACGGCCGACCATTGCAATGTGCTTAAGGCTGACGATTGCTCTTATGCTTACATATATATGGCCCCTGATCTGCACAAGGCTTGGATGCATTACAACGCAGGCAGGCACAGGCGGCATCGATTAGCACTGAGCCTCCGATCCACCCTTAAGGTAACTCAGCTCCTATGAGTGTTACTAAACATCTTTATCTGTCTCCAATAGAATTATAATAAGCAGCTAATACAGGTACCTTTGCTGTAACTTACTACTACAGTTGATATCCCATAGTTTGCACCTTATTACTTGCTGTTTCTTCTGTTTTTCTGTGTTTGTCAATAAAGCCTTCCACGAAACAGAAATTTTCATCCCCAACGGTGCAAGCACCAATAGGGATATATATTTCGGTTTCCAATACTGTCTAGAGGAAACATTTCAAATATTTGTCCATTCATCAATGAACGAAATCAAGAGTTTGTCTAATTATGCTATTCCCCCCTATGTAGCCCTAGTTAAAATGCTTCAAGAGAGAGTATAACAAGATTATTGGTTGCAACATGTTATTTATTTATTAATAGGTGTGTGGATATATTTTTCATATACTAGTTTCCATGCATGATCATTAGTGAGCATTATGGTTCAGAAGAGAAATATATATTAAAAAGGAGTAGCATGCACTTCTGTTACTTATAGCATATTAGAATTTAGAAGTTCAGGACATCATTACTTCCTTCTTCTAATGTTACTGAATTTTGTGATCAGCTAGCCTATGGATTATGGAGGGAACTGTACTGCGACTGCTACATTGCATGAACAGATCCAATGCTCAAGTGACGCCATTAAAATCTTCAGCAATACCATGAGAACGCAGATATGGCTGGGGAATGCGATACTGTTTGCCAGCCCTGGAATCATAGGAGTCTTAGTTGGGATAGGTGGCTATGGTCAGCGCTATCGCCACCACCCATTGACCCGTTTCATATTCCTTGGAGCCAACACACTATTCGTGCCCATCATCTCCTCTGTCGTATCCACCCTTAGAGACAGCTCCAATGATTATGTCAACTCACCAGATAACAATGCAAATGCACGAGATCAACCTTGGCTGCTTTGTGCTATTCTAATATCCATCCATGCACTGTCATAACATGGGCATTCCTTGTACAAATTGCCTCCATCAATACTACCTTGGTTGTCGCTACTGATACTAGAGAAAGTCCAAGGATAAGACCTTCTCTTGAGCTAATTGTTAAGGCCATCTGGATCTTCTACCTAGGTGCTAGCATCACCGGAAACCGGTTTTTCTATGGAATCTTTGGAATATCACATGGTAAAGACCATGTATCATCGGTCTCCACTTCCATCTGTTCCAAAATAATGTTTGCACCTTTTGTTCTTATTTGCGCCAAACATTGGCTCAAGTGCTATGCATTTAAAAAGGCACAGCTATCATTTGCACTTGGACGTAATCCTGGCCTTGTCTTTGGGTACATGCAGCTGCTTCAACAACAAGAAAGAAGTCAACATGGCGAACAGCTGGTAGGTGAGGATGCCCCTCCTCCTCTCCTGGTTATGGGAGAAGATAGGAGACAAGTGGTGAATCATCCTTGTGGGTATGTGTTCACCGATGTCTCAGGAGACAATAATGGTCTGTTTACCCTTGATAAAATTTGGCAGTCAGACAATGAGCTTCTGATGATACCAAACCTAAAAGATTTGTGCTTCTCCTATGCACTATTCAAGTTGCTGAGGTGCCGGTTTGCAAGGTACAAGATTTCTAATGTTGACTCTATGAGGATGCTAGCATTTCTCCGTAGCTCCCTGCTAATGGAGGGTGGACATGACAGGGTATTCAGGGTGATTGCAGACGAGCTTTGTTTTGTTCATGATTATTATTATTATTCATCCTCCTCAATATCCTATGCAACGTGTTGGCTACCCATTTTGAATATCATTATCTCCCTCTTGAGCATAGTTTATTGCATCGTTGCTGCAAGCTTCATTTTGGAACTTGCAATGGCAGCTCGGCACCAGAGAGGCCAGCTCACACAGATCCAATGTCACTTCTGGTGCACTCAACTACTGGCGGCAAGCAGAAGAAGGCCTCAAAACTTTGGAAGCTTGTACGTTGATTTGGTGGCAGTATTTTTGCTTCTTGCTTTGGTCATTTCTACTGAGGTGAGGGATATTGCTTCATACACTTGCTCCAACTGGACAAAAGTAGCCCTCATATACCATCATTTCAATTGTGCCTCTTCTCGACATCCAGTTGGAATTCAAAATTGGGCTGTTAGCCGTTTGCTAAAGTGCAGAAGCATGACAGTGAACCAATGGGAAGAAACAATAGGCCAGTGCTCAATACTGGCACTTGATCACCCAAGACCAAGCCCATTTCTCCGCCTCATCTATTTTTTCAGGTTGCCAGACCAAATGAAGAAGGTCAAGGTGCCGGAAGCTGTGAAGGTTTGCCTCTTAAATGTGCTCAGAAGCATCAATAACAGCCATGGGCTGCATCTAAGCAACGGAGCATCATCTCTGCGCCGGAACGAAGTTGGTCACAGATTCATCTGGGCCTGCAACGGCAAGGGTACTGCTGATGTCATACTTACATGGCACGTCGCCACATGCATCCTTGAGGTGAGGCACCCTTACCGTCATGATATGGTGAAAGGTTCTTCATTGGCCTCTGATCAACACAAGATTGCTGCCACTCATCTATCACGGTACTGCACGTACCTTATGACCTGGTTCCTGGAGATTCTTCCTGACGAGGTTGAATGGAGCAAAAGCTTGTATGATGTTGTCAAGGAGGATGCCACACTTGTCATCGCTGTCCGGTCTGCGACGGGCCTGCAGTTGACACCTGAGGCTGATTACCTGGAGCTAGTGCAGATGCTAAGTGAAGGCTCCAAGCATGAGGTGTTGCAGAACGGAGTGAGGCTCGGAAAACAGTTGGTTGAGGAATTGGCCGAGGCTGACGAAACAGCTTGGGCAATGGTGGCGGACTTCTGGTCAGAGATGATTCTGTATGTCGCGTCTTCGAAGAATCTGAGAGGTCACTCCAATGCCATTGCCCGTGGTGGAGAGCTGGTCACGCTCCTCTAGGCATTGCTCTTCCATGCTGGGATAGTTTATTTTTTCGCGATCGGGTTGTGCCCGTATTTCATTAAGAGGGAAGCAACAAGTTACAACCAGATCACGGGAATGTGACAATGGCGAGCGGCCATCGCGCACACGGAGAAGCCACCTATACTACTGGATCCAAAGTTAGGAAATTACACGGCGAACGAATGTCGTGACCAAAGAGAAGCGACGGCCGTGACCGGCGCGTATCCTGCTGACATCCAATCTGTTGCTTCAGTGGTGATCGCCATCACCACCTCGTGCGCCGTCGACGTCGTTCGGTTGAAGGTTCTTGCATTTCGTTCCTTCCAGAGGCACCACGAGATTAGCAGGAGCAGTGTGTCGAATAGGGGCCTTGAAGTGCTGTCCACTTGACGACGTTGTTGAGTCCACCAGGTCGCGAGGGTGTCGCCGTCGCTGGGCATGAGCACCTGCAAACCAAGGGGCGCAAGCAAGGCGAACCAAACCTGCCGACTGAAAACACAACCAAGGAAGAGGTGGCTGGCCGTCTCCGGTGCCTGGCCGCACAAGACACAGGCGTCATCATCTTGCAGTCCATGGCGTTTACGCCGTTCGGCCGTCCACAGCCTACCATGCAGGGCAAGCCAGAAGAACATCTTGACCTTGGGAGGAGCCTTGGCCCGCCAGAGCTCCTTGGCACCCAGTAGCTCAGTCGACCCGCGGAAGAAGGCTCTATAGGTGGAGGACGCGGAATAGGAACCGGACGAGGACCATTTCCAGGTGAAACGGTCAGGGACGGCGGGGTCCAAGTTGACGTTACGCAAGACCTCCCAAACCCGAAGGTAATCACCAAGAACCAGGGTAGTGAGAGCGCCGGTGATGTCGGCGATCCATCTGTTCCCCAGCAAAGCATCCCTCAGTGAACGCCGTTTCCCGGCGCGCGACGTGGCCGCGAACAGCGCCGGTGCGTAGGTCGCCAGCCTGCCCACCGGGGCCCAGACGTCCGACCATAACCTAATGGACGCGCCGTCGCCCACGTGTACCGACAGACTTGCGGCGAGCATGGCCGCGATACAGCGGTCCGGTTTAGAAGGCAGCCCAACCCAGCAGCGCTGCGGCTCGGCACGCGCGAGCCACTCCCAGCGCAATCGCAGCGCGAAGCCAAGGAAACGAAGGTCGATGACGCCGAGACCACCAAGCTCAGTTGGCCTGCATACCACAGGCCAGGCGACGCGACATTTCCCACCGGCGCAAACGTCCGTGCCCGCCCAGATGAACGCGCGTCTGCGCTTGTCAATTTGCTCGATGGCCCAGGCGGACAGGGAGCACGCGATGCTGGTGTGGATAGGGATCGCCGAGAGAGTGGACTTCGCGAGGGCCACCCTACCGGCGCACGTGAGTAGCCCTGCCTTCCAAGTCGGAATCCTCGCAGATATTGCGTCGATGAGTGGCTGTTCGTCCACACGGCGAAGGCGGCGAAGTGATAGCGGAATCCCAAGGTACCGCGACGGCAGCGGCGCGACGACGAGCGGGAACACTGCTTGCACTATGGACACCACCTCAGCGCTACAACAGATGGGAGATGCGACGCACTTCTCGTGGTTGGTTGCCAAGCCAGAAGCTTCCGCGAACAGCTGCAGAATATGCAAGAGGCATGTCATGTCTTCAGGTACGGGGGCGAGCAGGACCACGAGGTCATCCGCATATAGCGACGCGCGATGGCTGGCGACTTGCCGAGGAAGCGGCGTCAGTGCTCCCCTCCGATCGGCCTCCTTGATCAAGGAATTTAGAACCTCCATGACGATGACAAAAAGCATTGGAGATATCGGGTCGCCTTGCCTTAGCCCCCTGGCGTTGGCAATGCGACGACCTGCCCTGCCATTAACCAGGACATGCGTGCTGGCCGTGGAGAGCAAGATGGAGATCCAGTCCAGCCATCGCCGCGGAAACCCGATGAACCGGAGAACTTCAATTAGGAACGGCCAACCAACAGAGTCAAAGGCCTTCGCGATGTGGACCTTGAGCAGGATGGACGCGAATTTCTTGGCGTGAAGCAACCTACAAGAAAGCTGCACCGTCCGGAAGTTGTCATGGATTGCTCGACCCTTGATGAACGCCGTCTGGTTGGGGGCAACAATTTCCCCAAGGCGAGGCGCCAGACGCCGGGCCAAACACTTGGCAATGATTTTACTAAAGCTGTGAACCAAGGCGATCGGTCGGAAGTCCTTCAGTTTGGTGGGGGCATTATGCTTACGTAGCAGCACCAAGAGAGCGCCGTTTAGTAAGTTGAAGCTTCTGCTGTCCAGCGACCAAATAGCTTGCATTGCATTCATCACATCAGTTTTGATGATAGGCCAAGCCACTTTGTAGAATAGCCCGGTGAAGCCGTCCGGGCCAGGTGCCCGGTCACCAGGGAGACATCTGATGGTGTCCTAGACCTCCTCCTCAGAGAAGCAGGCGTCGAGGGCGGAGAGATCAAGCTGCGGAAGTAGGCCGTCGAACCTGATGGAGTGGTCGCGGGTGAAGGGCTTGCCCAGTATGCCATTGTAATACTCGTAGACGACATCTGCTTTAGCTTGGTCCGCAGAGAGCCAGGCCCCCTCATGATTGAGCGCAGGGATTACGTTTTTCCTATTTCTGTGGTAGGCTTGAAGGTGAAAAAACTTGGTGTTCGCGTCTCCCTCTTCAAGGTACCGAATACATGCCCACTGCCTGTAGATCGTTCTTGACAAGGAAGCCAGGCCCAGGCTCATGAGCTTGATGCCATGGTGAAGCTCGCGCTCGGCCGCCGAGAGTTCCCTGACCTCTTGCGTTTTATCGAATTGGGCGATGAGCTCACGCGCCATGAAGAGCTGTGAACGTACACTACCGACGGTCTTCGTGCTCCAGCTTTGCAACGCCTTAGCAGTGCGCCGCAGCTTGAAATCCAAGAGTCCGCATGGATCCGCCCCCGGCAGGGCAGCCCCCCAAGCATCAGCCATCGTCTGCTGGAATCCGTCGATGCGGACCCAGAACGCTTCGAACCTGAACCGTGGTTTCGCCCACGGCTGTGAGCAGAGCTGAAGGAGAAGGGGCGAGTGATCGGAACAGTCCGACGACAAGCAGGCTTCAAGCCAGTCAATGCTGGCGAATGCGCGGTCCAGGCGTTCGAGTGTTGGCATGTTACGCTGACTAGACCAAGTGTATAGCCGGCCGTGGAGGTAGAGTTCTTGGAGCCTCAGTTCATCAAGAAGCCTCCTAAAGCGGCGCATCGCCCTGAAGTTGAGCCGGTCGTTGTTCTTGTCGGCGGCACGGTAAATCTGATTAAAGTCGCCACACAATAAAAGCGGACCGATCGCGTGTTGACGCACCAGGCGAAGCTCGTCATGGAAGGCAGGCTTAAGGGCGTCGAGCACCGGACCATAAGCGACCACCAGTGACCAACAAGCCTGAGGCGCCGAGGTGGGCGCGATGCAGATGGTGACCGTGAAGGACCGGCACTTCTGCGACGACACCACCCAGTCAACCCGGCGCCAGGCCACGATAATGCCACCCGAAGCACCAACAGAAGGCAAGCACACATAATCAAATCCCATGCCCATTACATCATTAGCCATGGAGGCGGACATTACATCGACTTTGGTCTCAACCAAGTAGAGCACGGACACGCGTTCCTGGAGCAGGAACTCGCGGACGACCGATCGACGCACTCTGGAGTTGAGGCCACGCACATTCCAAACGAAAAAATTGTTTGCTGACATGAGAACAGACGTGGCGACTAAACAGGTGCCGCTCAGGTGGCGCGAACTGCACAGAGTGCAAGCTGCTTCCTACCGAGGAACAGGGCATGCATCGCCTCACGTTTAGACGGCGTCAGTGGGTGGGCGAGGGCTGCCTGGAACTCCTCAAAAGAGGCCTCGTCCGGCACCTCCGTGGGCATCTCAAACCCGAGCTTCTTCATCATGACTTTGCGCTCTTGTGCTTCCGGCTTGGGCGCCCGGAACCTGCTCTTAGCCGCCAGACGCGCGCTGCGCTTGGGAACGAAGTCGTCGTCGTTGTCGTTGGTGGCCGGCGCCCGCGTCTGACGGAGGCACGGGGTGGAGAGCAGCGGCGGCTCAATCGGGACCCGAAAGGAGGCCACAAAGGATATGGGCGATGCAGCTAGGACTGATGAGCCGTCTGGGCGGAGTTGAGGCGCCCGGCGCCGCAGACGCAGTGACGGGGTTGGCGACACGGGCTCGCCACACCCGTAGTGGAGGCGCCCGGCGCCGCAGAGCAGCAACGGGCAGGCGACACGGGACTCGCCACGCCGGAGCATACAGCAACAGGCCCATCGCAGCATATCTCATCGAAGGTAAGCGGTTGGCCAGGGGGCCCAGCTGAACCAACGAACCGGGCTGGAGCAGGAAGGGCGGCTCGATCGGTGCAGAGCAGGACAAGGCGGCCCACGGAAGCCTCAAAGACGGGCTGCCCAGAGCCCGCCCCCGTTCCAGAGACGCCGACCCGAACGCTCGGGGCGGGCCCACGGGTCACGCCGACGGAGTAGACCGAACGGCCAGGGGCACACCGACAGCCAGGGGGCGGGTAGCAAGCCTCGGTGCGCATGGGGTCCGCACCGGCGACTTGACAGAGAGAGTGGGCTCCCTGGGCAGAAGTCAGCGCCCATGTCCAAGGCAGCAACAGTGGCACGACGTTCCCTGTCCGGGAATCCCGTTGGCCGCCCCCACGACCAGAGCAGCAGCAGGGCGCTGGAGTTCCTTGCCCGGGAATCCTGTTGGCAAGCGGGGGGCAAAGCGATGGGGGCAGGGAAGCTGTAGGGGAAGGATGGGGCACCCAAGCTGGCCCACCGGGACGACGCTCATATGCCGACGTGGCTCGAAGGAGGGCCCACGACCGAGCCGCGGATCGCCGGAGCCCCCCCGTAACGGGTGGTGCGCGGCCGGCCGCCACCACCGCCGACTCAACGAACCCCGGCCAGTAGCCATTGAAGTTGATGTCCCCACTGTCGGAGTCGGAGTCACGGCGGCCGGGGAAGTCCTCGTCGTCGTCGGACGGTGGTGGCGTGTGCCAGTCCTGGAACTCCACCAGTCGCATGCGCACAAGGTATCTCATCGCTGGAACATCAGTCTGGATGACCTCCCACGGATGCAGGAAGATCGGCGGACCACCATCATGTTCCTCTTCTCTGTCCGGGATGACGAGGATCTTTTCATCCGGGATGAGGTCGGGGTGAGCGCACCAAGCTGTGACGAAGAGTTCGCGCTCGTCGTCCGGGTCCTCGACCGCCTCCGGATTGGCGATCATCACCTTGACCCCCGACGAGCCCAGGAGGTGCTGGGCGATCTCCTCCGAGCGAGCGTACGACGGTATTCCCCTCATGCCGACGAGGACGCGGTACCGCAAGGCCCCCGACGAGCCAGTGAAGGCGTGGTTCCAGCGCCGCCAGCGCAAGACGAATGGTGCACCCGGAGGCGCCGGGGAGGCCAAAACGCGGGCGAGATCCTCCTGCCTGGAGAAACGAACAATGAAGTCGTCCGGGTGGGTTCTGCGCACCGTGACCGCATCACCGGCGACCCCGTAGTGCTCCTGGAGGTGGTGCAGCATCATCGACGGTGTCACAGACGGCCGCGTGCCAAGGATCAAGGCCAGCAGAGCCAGGGAGCACAGCGCATCCTCAGCCGCCTGGATGGCGGGGGTACGTGGGACGACGACAAGCTCCAGCAGCGGCTCATTGGCCCTGGCGCGCGGCGAGATTGGCGGCACAAGAGCGCGCTGCAGGAGCTGGCCCGGATAGCCAGAACGATGATCGGGAGGCGCTGAAGGCCCATCACCTCCGCCATGGCCAGCACGCCACCCGCACAGACGCGGTGACGGCGGCAGCGGGAGCCGCACGGCACGGACCAGCGGAGGACCCAGCCGGGCGGCCCGACCGCCGCCACGCAGCGCTGGCCGGCCGCGACAAGTCCGGAGGCTCCGAAGTCCCGGCGTAGGCGGGCCGAGGTGCCGGCGGGACAGAGGGAGAGCGACCGGTGGATGCGGACTCCGGGCGGAGGCCGCGGGCGGCCGACGAGGCGTGGGCGGGCGGCACGGCGATGACGGGTCCGCCATGGTGCCGGACGGTGACCAGGAGAGCGCCCCCCGCTTGGCGTCGGCGCTCACCCATGGGGCAACAGCGCCGCGCGCCCGGTGGCCGGCCTGTAGGCGATTGAAGCACTGGGCGACGCCCGGCAGTCAGCCTTGACGTGACTGCCGGAGAGGCAGTTGAAGCACTTGTCGACGAGGTTGGCGGGCCGGGCGACGCCCGGCACCGAGCTCGGCGCCGCCGCCGCCGCTCGACGGTGCGGAAACCCTCGGCATCGGGGGTCGACAACCGCGCCGGGTGGACCACCACGTAAGCGAGTCGGGCGTGGGAGAGGCGGTGATCGGCCACGCCGCAGGGCGGCAGCATCCACAGCGGACGTGTTCGGCGGCGACGGCGACGGGCGGCGCTGCTGCCGGGCGCTGGCAGGCCGCCTGCCCGGCATCGAAGGGGGAGCAGTCCCGGTCGCTGAGGGACACCTCGAGTCGGTGAAACACAGCCTAGCTCCCGAGTAGCCCGGAGATCCCTGAAAGGGTTGAGCATCGGGATTCAGGGAGGACGCCTGCAGCACAAGCGCGGCCTGGGCGGTGGCGGTCGACGACGACTGGTTGGGGGCGGCGGAACCCATGGCGTTGAGGGAGGCCTCCGCAGCCTCGACCTCGTCCGCCCACGACCAACGGGAGCAGGAACCAGGCTCCATCAGCTAAATTCATTGGTCCTATGCTGGGATAGTTAGGCCGGGAGAAACAAGCAGAGCAGCTATTGCTGCTAGTAGTGTTTGATGGGGTTTCTAGTGTGGAAATTATGTTATTCAATAATCGTGGTGTTTTATTTGATGTGGTTGATCTTCTTGATTGATGCAGTGTGCCAGTGTCTAATATCCTCCTCGTGTTTTGATACTACTAATTACTTTCAACGAAGCCGTGCCTTGTCGGATCACTACTTGCTCTGCAGCAAGCTACAGTCACCCTTGGTCTTCTTTTTTTTCGAAAACCTAATAGGAGCTCTGCCTCTCAATTAAAGAAGAAATGAATATGGACAAAGAGTTTAGCAAAACAGGACAGCCAACGAGTCAAAACAGAAAGAACAGGGTACACTCAACTGGAGTTCTGACAGTCACCCCTGGTCTGAGCTTGCAGGTGTGAAGTCAGAGCGGTCGCACAGCGATGCTAGGCAACGATGATGTGTTGCGTTCTCCTCCCCTAGGCACGTATAGGACGGCAGCCCTGCCGGAACAACCATCGTGCCGCAACTCACCGGTGCTCCAGATGCACCACCTGGTAAATGGCATCGCTTGGCACGGTGCTGCACTGGGTCGCCAGACTCATGCGCGGTGAGTACTTTGAGATGCCTCTTGTCTTGAACAGTAGAAAAGAGAAGCGCGAGACCAAGCTTTTCGCTTGGACAGTCCACTAAAAGCGTAAAGAAATAATTTAGCTAAACTGCTGCTATTTGTTATTGTCATATTATCTACGGTTCATTCTTTTAAAAAAATATTATCTACAGTTAATCAAACAAAAAACCTTCTACATGAATTAGCTGTAAGCTTACGGTATGTTTCTCTTCTCTCTTTCTTTTCTCCTCGTCAATATATGTATGATGAGGCACCTTTTATTGTACTTTTAAGACATGGAAGGGATCAACGTTCTGCAAGATGATATATAATGGTCCATCAAGGATCTACATAAAAAAAAAAGGTCCATCAAGCAGTGGTGGAGAATGAGCCTAACAAAGGGGGGGCAGTTTTAAGATTACGAACTATGAGGTCTGAATTGACATCTAGCGCAAGAGCTAAGGCAGACTTGCGTGTTTTACAGGAGCATGTTAGTTCAGACTTCTATCTGTCAATCACAGCTGTTTCAAGTGATATTTTTCTACTGTACAATAGTATGTCGCAGATTTAGACTTGAAAAGTCTGTGACAGTGATGTTCAGCACTCTTTCTAGCGAAGCTCCATAACACACGCTTGGACCCTCCCTAGGGATGAGACGCACCCAACGTGATGTTTTAGACTTGAGACTGCTGACCTGTGTGGGGGGGGGGGTGCAGCTTCACCTCCATAGCCCTCCGTCAGTGCCATCAAGGATCCAAGACACGGTACAAGCTAGAAACGTAAAGTAGGCACGAACCAAAGGCACGTGGAACAGTGTGTACGCGCCTTTGCCTTTGCTGCTCCTAATCGTCTAGTACCAGCTCCCACCATCCTAAATTATAGGTCACTTCAGTTTTCTATAAGTTAATAACTAGGCTCTCTAGATCAGTAATGGGTCCTAAATTCAGACATAAATTTCGAGCACTTATATCTTAAAATTACTGGTCCAATCTGTGAGGCAGCCAGTGGCGGATGCAGGTTGGGAATTAAGGGGGGGCTAAGCAATAGAGATTTAGGGACTAAAGCTAAATATTAACTATAATTTAAAGCTAAGTAACAGTGTTTAATGAAAAAACTGGTTCATTAGGGGGGGCTTTAGCCCCGGCAGCCCCCCCTTAAGATCCGCCGCTGGAGGCAGCATATTTAAGTCTATGTACTAGTTCCATCAAATTAGTTTCAATGAACTCTAAAATATAAAATACGTGATACTTGATAGTTCACTAAATTTGGTCAAAGTTAGATAAATTTAACTTATGATAAATTTGAAGTGACTTATAATTTGAATTGAGAGAGTACTATTATATACTTAATAAAGCGAGGAATGATTACAATGAAAGCATCAAATGAACTGGCGTGGCTGTGAATAGAAATAGAGCAAGGGAATCCAAGGAAGTACTACAACGTACAGTCAAACTGTAAAGTTAAAGGCTCAAAGGTCAAAGCACATTGCATATGGGCAAAGTTATAGGTTCATTCAAAAGATACACAGGCAACGTACTATATGCCACAGGGCAGCAGGGGCAAGGAATAAAGAAGCTGTTGGGGTGGCGTGCGCCTGAGATGCTTTGGATTTTGCAGGGACGTACGGCCATTATACTCCATTGCTCTGTGGCAGGTTGATGCATGGCCTCTCATCTCCATAAGACTATTGATCCTATACATGGGTGGAGCCGTGGAGGCCACTGCATGCACTGCTAGATCTCCAATTATTCTACGGTAACTACATATCTATGTTGCCAATTTATTATGTTCATCTATACCTGATACCTCAATAGAATTCATAAGCAACTGAATTCAATTTGAGTACTCCTTAAAAACAGGCCTGTTAGGAATTGTAATAGTCTTTAATTAGAAGGCATGTTTTGACCACCAATTTCTATTACAATATATCACTAATTGCTTCACAATCAATGTCGAATAAAATACTTTGGAATCCAAATCAGTTCAAGTAGCTTCTATACACTAGATATGTATATAATTTGACTAATCGTGATCCAAAATTTACGAAATTTGGCTCTCTAATACGCCTACTAAATAAAAGCTCGTTTGTGTATTAAACCAGCACCAAATTACCATCTGTTTGTGCTTAATTACTAGTTCTGGGTTAGCTAGCACGCATACCTCATTATTGATTTCTTGTTCTCTCATCAGATAGAGGACTATATCTATGGATCCACGGAGTCCTACCTGGATATGCTCCAATGCTGCAGTGCAGGAAGAAATGCGCTGCCCCAACGTTGCTGTGGTTGCCTTCAACGACACCATGGGACGTCAGATATGGTTGGGAAACGCTATGCTTCTCGCAAGCGCTGCTATGACAGGAGTCCTGGTGGGGATAGGCAGTGGCTACGGCAAGCGCTACCGTCACCACCGCTTCATCCGCTTCATCTTCCTCGGAGCCAACATACTGTTCTTGCCCATCGTCTCTTATGTCGTCTCTACCCTTCGTGACAGCTCCAATGACTATGTCCACAAAGAGGATGGAACAACCTTGGCTGCGTTGTGCCATTCAGTGTTCCACCCTTGCATGGTCATAACATGGGCATTCCTTGTTCAGATGGCAGCTATCAATGCAACCTCAGTTGTTGCCACTGACAGCAGAGAAGGTCGAAAGGTAGGCCCACCTTGGGAGCTGCTTGTCAAGGGCATCTGGACCTTCTACCTTGGTGCCAGCATCACAAATAAACGGTTTTTCATGGGCTGTTCAGGATTTCTCCTAATGAAAACCACAAACCAATCACCCTCATCTGTTCCAAGATAATGTTTGCGCCTTTCGTTCTCATGTGTGCCAAGATTTGGTTCAAATGCTATTCGTTTAGAAAGGCACGGAAATCCTTTGCGCTAGGGCGCAACCCTGGTCTTGTTTTTGGGTACATGAAGGAGCTACAACAAGTAAGAAGCCAGCATGGTGGAGCAACAACTGTGGGTGAGGATGCATTATTTTCTCCTCTCTTAGTTATGGGAGAAGATAGCAGGCAAGTGAAGAAGCAACCTTGGGGGTATGTGTTCAGGGACACATGGAAAATGGCTATTGACAACATTGGCTTGGTTACACTTGATAGAGTATGGAAGTTGGATAGTGTGGCTCTGACATCAAAAGACTTGTGCCTGTCCTTTGCATTGTTCAAGATGCTGAGATGTCGATTTGCAAGGTATGACATCGCCAACGTCGTCAGCTCCCTAGGGCACAAATTTTTCTGGAGCTTGTTGTTGAAGGAGGGTGAACATAACAGGATGTTTAGAGTGATTTCTGATGAGCTTTCATTCGTTCATGATTACTACAATTCATCACTACCAACATCCTATGCTAAGTGCTGGCTACCAGTCTTGAGCATCCTTATCTCACTCTTGAGCATAGGTTACTGTGTTGTGGCTGCATACTTCATTGTTGTGTTTGCAGATCAGGTGCACAAGCATGTCCGCCATGGTCAGATCACCTGTGATTTCTGGTGCAGTAAACTACAGGAGGTAAGCCAGTTGCACCACAAAGAGTTTGGGAACTTGTACTTTGATGTGCTACCAGAATTTCTGCTTCTAGTTTTGGTCCTAGTCGCTGAGGTGAGAGATATTACTTCCTACATCTGCTCCAACTGGACCAAAGTAGCCCTCATATGCCACTATGTAAAATGTGCATCTTTACAACATCTGAATAGAAGATACAAATGGGTTGGTCTTCTCTTGCAGTGCAGATGCAGGATAGTGAATCATTGGGATGAACATATAGGGCAGTGCTCAGTATTGGTGCTTCACCCAACTACAAGAACAAACCTTATTGGTCTTCTTAGTCGTGTATTTCATCATTTGCCAGATGAGAAGATGAAGGTCAAGGTGCCACAAGCAGTGAAGGCTTGTATCATGGATGCACTAATAAGAAGCTCTGCTAGCAACACTGCATGCCAAGTAGGCAATGTCAGAACGTTTCTGCAGCTAAGTCAAGTTGGAAAAGGTTTCCTGTGGGCATGTAATGGCAGGATGAGTACATCTGACATGATACTTACATGGCACATCGCCACATGCATCTTTGAGGTGAGGCACCCTTACTGGGACGACATAGAGCAAGGTTCTTCCCAGATTTCTATCCAGCATAAGAGTGCTGCCACTCATCTGTCACGGTATTGCGCATATCTTATGACCTGGTACCCGGAGCTTCTCCCTGACGAGGTTGCTTGGACCAAGAGTTTGTATGAGGCTGTCAAGGGGGATGCTGAGCGAGCACTCGATGTCCGTGCTGCGACCGGGCTGCCGCCGTTGATGCCTGAGGCTGAGTACCATGATCTGGTGCAACTGCTAAGTGAAAAGTCCAGTCATTTGGTTGTACAAAATGGTCTGAGGCTCGGAAAACAATTGGTGGAGTTGACTGAAGGTGAGGAAACAGCATGGGCAATCCTAGCAGGTTTCTGGGCAGAGATGATCTTATACATCGCGCCATCCAACAATCTAAAAGGACACAAAAAGGCCATCGCCCGTGGTGGAGAGCTGATCACTCTCCTCTGGGCACTGCTCTTCCATGCTGGAATAGCTAGTAGGCCAGGTGAAAACGACTGCGCTGCCAGTAGTGGCGTTGGTGTTTAGTGTGTTGTTGCCCAATTGCTATATATATAGTGCAATGTTTGCCAATCAACAATCATGCATGCTTAGTAGGTCTAGTGGTGTTTGTGTCTTGTTACAATAGTGTAGAATTTCATTATCTATGTATTCGGTAAACAAATCTCCATATTACTCCTTATTGTTAATGCATATAGATTATGACGTTGATCAGCGGAAAATTAAAAAATGAATTACCAGTTTCTACTGTTATTAAAATTAAACCAAAATACTCCTCAAAATTGATTTTTCAAATGATCAGCATCTTGTATTATAGTAAAGGTTAAATACCACAATTATACCACAATTATGTCTAGATCCATACCTGACTGAATTTAACAAATCCAGATAGAAGTTTATATCTAGCGGAGTGCTCATCTCAATCGGTGCAGGAAAATGTTTTTCATGCAGTCCCTCGAGTGTCTACCAGGAGGAAGAGGAAGGAAACGATCTGCAGCACGGAAGGAAACGATCTGCAGCACCACCACCAGGAGGAAGACATTCAACGGTTTAACGAGCAATCACAGCGACTCCCCCAAAAACTTGATTGCTCGCACACCTGTGTAGGTGAAGACGTTCAACGGTTTAGCGAGCAATCCCAGCGACTCCCCCAAAAACTTGATCGCTCGCACACCCGAGTAGGTGTCGCAAATGCAGATGGCGGTTCTGAATGCCTGGTCTTCCGATCCCCTATGCATGCAGAGAACGGGAAGCTCAGGAGCAACTCGTCGCAAATGCAGATGTTGGTTCTAAAGGCCTGCTCTTCCAATCCCCTATGCACGCATATAACGGGAAGCTCAGGAGCAATCAGCAGTGAAAAGAGAAAAAACACTAGATTGACTATTATACCGATTTTTTTTCAAACTAAGAACTTCCAACGATAGTTCTATTGTGTGTCTTTTTCAAGAGGTTGGTACATATATATATTGGGAGGAGAATTCCCTACCTCTACATCAACTAGCAATATAGTATTAATTAATGTTGCACCTTCCATCTCTACTCATAGGCTTAAACATTAAAACCTATTAGGAAACACATATATTAGGTTTTTGAGATTTATTAGAAATTCTTCATATAGATTTAGTGAACGATCCATATAAATTCTTACAAATTGCACTACAATGAACAAGTATAGGAAACATCACTTTATTTATTCATTTCAAAATTACAAAAGTGTAATTTCTAATGCTTCTACAGTGATTTGCGCCAAGTTCCACCTAAAATTAGAGGATTTTGTGGTTTCTAGTTCTCAGGGCCTCTAAAGGTCTCTAGAGTGTTGGGCCATAGAACATCTCTGGCTAAACTAAGCCATTGATCATCATTGCAGTTTCCAAATAAATAAGATTTGTCTCTAAATATATGCATAAGCACAAATAAATAAACATGAAGTGCTCAGAGCCTCGTGGGCGAGCGACTTCTCGTGCACAATTACTCCCGCTCACATGTTCAATCGATCACTTGTCAATTTGAAATCAATCAAAGGCAGCTGTGACTGCATGAGTTTATTCTAACAGGCCATCTTGATCGAGATACCCAGTGATGATCAGTGCAGCAGTGCCCTACCGACTAGGTTTAACAAGCGCGTCGTGAAGTAGAGGACAGATAAAAGATTACTCCCTAATAATACCTATATATCCAAATGAAAAGCTCGACACGGCACCACACGAGCACTATATAGACACGGCACACTGACACTGAGGAACAAACACGATAAGCACAACTAACTAGCCGGGAGTCGCAAGAACCCCACAGTTTTTGCCTTCAAAAAAAATGCAGCAGTAACAGAAAAGAATTTCTAAAAATTAACACAAGATCAAAGAAGAATATTTAATTAGTTACCTAATATTAATTAAATTTAAAGATCTCAAATTTGTTTCTCATTTTTTTGGTCTAGCTCTTCCTTCACTGACTATGTGAATGTAAAACTGTCTGCCGGAGCTTCGGCCGTTCAGCACCTCAGTTCGTGGCTTTGCCGGTGCATCCCGGCTACCTGTGCAGGTGTTTTGGCATCTCGTGTGCACTGGCAGGCTGGCAGCAATCAAGAACATCAAATTTTGATGTGCCTCCGTGCTAATTGGCTTTGGTAACTCGTGCATTGTGACTGAGTACTAGTCTGGTTGCTATTTGCGAAGTACAATGCTCTCATATAGTGAAATTATTGATTCTGACCTGCTGCCTATATTATGCTATTGAAACTCGGGTTTCGGGTCGCCGTCGGGTTTGGGGGTGGGTGCAGCTTTCCAACTGAATTGGAGTCTGGGGCCAGAGCAGGTTTTTCTGGCGGGTTTTAGGGGCAGGTCTGCGAATGCTTCCCCAGACCTGACCCGCCCCATTGCCATCTGTGTCATACGTGCAACCTAGAAAAAGAGCAAGCTGGTCATTTTCTCATGACTATCAGAAGATGGTCAACAATGACATAAAAAAGAGATTTAAAATTTATGGATGATAGCATTGACAAGGCTTGAGATTTTTAGGAAATAGATCAGAGATAAAAGTTTTAGCCAATGACAAAAATTTGGTGAAAGATCAAGGATATAAGATTTAGCCAATGACAGAGAAAAATTGCCCTTCACATTTGGTCATGGGTCTAGACTCTAGAGCTAGCCCACTGGTCCAGCAAGGAAGCGCAGTTCGCAGGGCCCATGTATGTTAATGACATACACACAAAGTATGTTAATGACATACACACAACGCTAATCCATAACTTATATTTGAGGTTTGATGGGCGAAGGGAAAGCATTATCAATCCAAGAAAAGCTTTGCAGCAATGACACTTTTGATTTACATACAGTTCTAGAAATACACCATGAGTCAATGCTCAGGGAGAGTTGCCAGTTGGAGAAATAAGAATCTGACAAGGCCATGCTTCAGAGTGAAAAGACTAACAAACTAGAGACATTGCCGGTCAAGTCTTTTGTAGTGTTTTAATTCTCCAGGACTCCAGGTCCACTATAACATCAAAGATAAGGGTAGAGGACGAGCACGCAGAGACTTTTGCACTGTTGCCAAATAATTTTCCATGCCACGATCACACCTGAATTTGACAACCCATACGTTGCTGAGGAAGTCCATTCTGTTTTACTCCTTTTCACATACAGTGGCAGTCCTCAGTTCTCAGTCACCTTGCCATTGAGCACTGATCTTGGTCCTATGGTCCAGGAGAGAGCAACTATAGTCAAATAAACTCCACAGCAATGGCACATTTAATATGCACTGTGTCCAATGGTCAAAGAAATCAAATTCTGACAGGACCAGTCAAAGACTTTTGCCTTGCTGCCAAAGAATTTTCCATCCTATAGCTTGTAGCCACAAGAAAGTGGACCGCAGAATCTCAATAGCTTGTAGCCACAAGAAAGTGGACCGCAGAATCTCAAAGAACCATTGCACTTTGACAGTGATACTGACAATCATTTCTAAGTCAACTTGGTGATTTGACATTACCAACTTGTTTCCCTATCACATCTTGATATAAATTTCACTCTATTGCTTCCCTTGGTTTTACAAAACATCGATGGGGCAGATGTTACTGCACAATAAATCAACAGTAGTTAGCCACCAGTTGGAAAGGAACACTACATACTGTGTTGTCTTTTGATGCTATAGTTTTGAAAAACTATGGTATCTGGAAAGTGTAGATTCAAAAACAAGACGCGTGGAAACTAACAAGGTTAATAAAACCACACAAATAAAATCCCAACACCTCGTCACTTTCCAAAACCAAAGTATTTCACTAAACCGTAGTCCATAGTATCTTTCCCTAACTCCAGAAATACTTTGTATCTGAACAAGAAAACTTTTCTAAAATTGTGTAACAGGGTACGTAAGGTTCCATCTACAAATGCAATATCTGTAGACCAATGCAAAATGAAACTAGTGAGACGTGGCGCAGAGATACCAAGTGTAGTAATTTAACAACAAAATGAGGGTCTATCAGATTAACTTGGACCTTGGAAGCTTCCTGCATTATTTATTCTTCATTTACGCCTACGAGTCAAGTTGTTCAAATTAAACACAATCAGAGAAAATCACACCAGTGCTAGCAGGTCCCTGTCCTGCTAGCTGGGCTACAGCTGCCTTCTTGACAAAAGGCTACTCAATATCAGAACATTCCAGCATTGTTGGAATGCACCACAGTTGGTCCACCATGATCTGATGACCACCCGCTAAAAAAAAAAAGTTCAAAGGAGCAAAAGGTTGGCAATGAAAAAAAAAAAAAAAAATTTTTCTACTGTGATGATCTGTAAGGCTAGAATTGCTGCTTTATTGAAGTATACATGGCCTGTAATTTCTATAGTTTTCTGAATTTGTTACGCACTTGGATGCTCTGGCCAATAATTGTAAGCAAAAACAAACAAGGGCATTATCTAGTGCAAACTAACTTCCCGTGAAAAAAACTATGGTAAAAAAGTCGTCTAAATTCAACAAAAAAAAAAATCACACATGTAGATGATATTGATACACAACCTTGCAAAATATAAGTTTTTGTTTGTGAGATATAAAAATAATAAATTTCTACCAAATCATCCGGACAGCTTTTTGGCTTGAAATTTATTATTTTTATATCTCACAAAGTTGAGTTTCGATAAGATATTTTGCAAGGTTGTGTATCATCATATCATCTACATGTGAATTTTTTGATGACTAAATTGGGTTTTTCAAACCGGATAACGTTCCCAACAAACAAACCCTCACTTTTATATTTTTGAGGAAAACAAACTCTCACTTTTGAGGTACTAAATGCATTCAAACCCCACATGGGATGTTTTCTGAACAGATTAAAAGGATAAGACTTTGACAAGAAAGTCATCTGCTATTACAGTAGACTTGGTAACAAATTGCCGACCTCAATCTTGAATTATAAATAGCTTAATATGGCAAGTAAGTCCTGTGCTAGTGAAGCCATCTTCATTGAGTCACCAATACTCATATCTGAAATGAATTCCTTGCTCATGCTTAGGATTCTACACCTTGTTTTCTTCATATACATTAATCTCTCATCCTTTGCTATCAGTGGAAACCAATTTGTCTACTCAGGCTTCACAGGTGCTAACCTCACTCTTGATGGCGTTGCTTCTGTCACACCTAATGGCTTACTTGAGCTCACCAATGGCCCTGCCCGGCTCAAAGGTCATGCCTTCCACCCAACTCCATTCCATTTCAGCAATAGGATCAATGGAACAATACAGTCATTTGCCGTCACATATGTCTTTGCCATCTACTGCATCCATCCTGACATCTGTGGACATGGCATTGCATTCCTCATTGCTGCAAGAAACAACTTCTCAGACACCATGCATAGCCAGTTCATGGGCCTCATCAACGACCACAACAATGGAAATATGACCAACCACTTCTTCGCTGTTGAGCTCGACACCAATTATAACGACGAGTTCAAGGACATAAACAACAACCATGTTGGAATCGACATCAACGGCCTCAACTCTCTGAACTCTAGCAGTGCTGGTTACTACAGTGACAGCAATGGTAAATTTCACAACATGACACTTGCAAGCTACAAAGTGATGCAGGTGTGGGTGGAGTATGACGGGGATAGCACACAGATCAATGTGACCTTGGCTCCTATAAACATGGCCAGACCACTCAAACCACTACTCTCTACTACCTACAACCTATCAAGAGTACTCACAAACAAGGCATATGTTGGCTTCTCATCATCGACAGGTTCATTTGTTTCACGGCAATATGTGCTTGGTTGGAGTTTCAGCATTAACATGCCTGCTTTGGCCATTGATATCACCAACTTGCCAAAGCTGCCTCATGAAGGCCCCAATCCCCAGTCCAAGGTTTTGGAGATAGCACTGCCAATAGCCACTGCAGCATCAGTTACTACTGTGGGAGCAATTATCATTCTTCTCATTCGAAGGAGACAAAGGTATGCTGAACTAAAAGAAGATTGGGAGGTCGAGTTCGGACCGCATAGATTTTCGTACAAGGACTTGTCTCTTTCTACTGAAGGGTTCAAGGATAAGCATCTCATTGGCAGAGGGGGCTTTGGAAGGGTATACAAAGGAGTTCTTCTCAAGTCTAAATTGGAGATTGCTGTGAAAAAAATAGCCCATGACTCTAAGCAGGGCATAAAAGAATTTGTCGCTGAGGTTGTAAGCATTGGTCGCCTCCAACACTGTAACCTTGTAAGGTTGCTTGGTTATTGTCGTCGCAAAGGTGAACTTATTTTGGTGTATCAATACATGTCAAATGGAAGTCTAGATAAGTATTTGTATGATCAAGAGAAGCCTATCTTGAGTTGGAACCAAAGATTCAAAATAATCAAAGGAGTCGCATCAGGCTTGCTTTATCTCCATGAGGAATGGGAGAAAGTAGTACTCCATCGAGACATCAAGCCAAGCAATGTGCTCCTCGATGATGAAATGAATGGGTGTCTAGGTGATTTTGGCCTAGCAAGGCTATATGACCATGGTGCCAGTCCTCAGACCACACATGTTGTCGGTACCATAGGATACCTAGCTCCAGAGTTTGCACGCACTGGCAAGGCAACTCCACTTACTGATGTATTTTCATTTGGCATCTTTGTTCTTGAAGTCGCTTGCGGGAGAAGACCCATCGAGCGAACTTTGCAAAATAACCAGTTGAAGCTGGTCGATTGGGTTCTTGATTGTTGGCACAAAGGACTACTCACTGATGCAATCGATATGAAGCTCCAAGGTTCTTACAATGTTCATGAGGCCCACCTGATACTAAAGTTGGGATTGCTGTGCTCACACCCATTTCCAAATTTAAGGCCAAACATGAGAGAAGTCATGCATTATCTCAATGGCAACATGGCACTACCAGATCAACTCACGCCAGCAGACATGAACAACAACATGCTTTCATTGATGGCAGACAAAAGTTTCAATCTGGCAGCGTTGACAGGTTCAATATCAATGACAAACAACAGCACAATAACCGACCTCTCAGGGGGTAGATGACATGCATTGGAAACATATTTATGCAGATATGTATGTGATGTGCTGCAAATGTATTCTGGGTGTTATGTATATCATATGCATGGGTCACCTTACATTCAGTGACATATTTAATATATTATAGAATATTCTTAATAATATTTTTATGAAATACTTTGATTTTATTTGAGCTAGTTGGAAATTTCTTACAAGGCATGACTCATAAAGATTAGTATGTGGAAGGTGAGAATCAAATCCTGGCTGGTTGGGTAGGCATGACAAAAATCTATCATCTTGGGTGAACAGAGTCCAGACTCCAGAGAATCCCATTTGACTTTCATGGCAAAGCTGAGGTAGTCTAAGCACATTTTTTTATAGCAATAGGAATTAGGAAGTCACTGGTGACTACAAGCAGCGTATTTTCTCTCATTTTCTAGAAGCTAACTTATTGTTAGGTTCCTACCAAAAATACACTCATTGTATTTTTCTTGAAACAGAACTGAAGACCTAAAAATGAATAAAAATTCATGTATTTTCACTAAAAGAGAACTGGGGGGACATTAACAAAAGGAGAATAAAACAACCCATAATGATGGAAAATATCAGAATCTTGAACAAGACCCATGAGAATATCTGATTACAGAATTAGTATTCTTCATGTAAAAATATTGGATGGAAATCAAGACAATTTATTGAAACAAAATGTTTCTTCAATTGTGGATTATCACTTTGACAACCATGGCAATCTTCACTGATCACATAATCAAGCAATGTCAGCCCCAAATGGCTGATTGAAAGATCAAATCTTAGTTTTAGGCCTATCAATTTTCTAGGTGTGGAAGATTTCCATTATGAGAATCAACTTAACATAAATCAATTTAAGAAATAGGTAGGTCCATGTTTTGAAAATGTGCATTTTAAGATAAATATATATTGTCAGCATGATTTGTATCTAATTTAAGATATTTCAATAGGGGTTACCACTACAGCATTCATTTCCCTCAAACATGCCTATGAAACTAACAGATTACAAGTAAATAACCTGAAGGAAAAAACATCATTATCTTGTTCTCCCAAATTATGTTATTTATTCTAGTGTGAACACAGTGAGATTCCAGAAAACATCACATTGTCAACATTTATTTCCTTTCAGACAATGACACATCTAGAAAAACGAGCAAAGCTGCAGGTTGCTCACTTCAGTTCTATTTAAACTGCTACAAAGTCTGCAACCAAAAACTTAGTAGCCCATGATGCTTCATCCTCGTGTCTTTGCTGATTCTGTACAAGCTTTCCACAGAGTTCACATGCAGTTTTTCCTTCCATGCTTTCTGCTTACCCTTATCCTTCCCCTTGCATCCATCACCACTGGGGGCAGCTCACTCCTATACCTTGGCTTCACTGGAAGTAACCTCTCCGTGGATGAAACAGCTAGAATCACACCAAATGGGCTCCTTGAGCTAACGAATGGCATGATTAACCACAAAGGTCATGCATTCTACCCAACTCCTTTGCGCTTTCGGAAGTCACCCAGTGGTAAAGTGCAGTCCTTCTCTGTCACCTTTGTGTTTGCTATCCGCTCTAATTATCTCGACATAACCCAGCATGGTTTGGCCTTTGTTGTCGCTCCAAGCAAGAACTTCTCAGATGCATTGGCCAATCAATACCTTGGTCTCACAAACCATCTAATGAATGGTAATCCAAAGAACCATTTCTTTGCAGTTGAGCTTGACACATGCCTAAATATCGAGTTCAATGACATTGACGCCAACCATGTAGGCATCAACATCAATGGCCTCAACTCTATACAGTCTTACTATGCCGGCTACTATGATGATAGGGGTGGTAGCTTCCAAAACCTAAGTCTAAATAATGGTGAAGCCATGCAAGTATGGGTGGACTACAGTGGAGAAGCCAAGCAAATCAATGTGACCATGGCTCCCCTAAAAATGGCGAAACCTATGAGGCCACTGATCTCGGTAACCTATGACCTCTCAACAGTTCTGGAAGAACTCGCCTTCATAGGGTTCTCATCATCAACTGGGTCTGTCAACTCACGACATTACGTGCTCGGCTGGAGCTTCAGCATGAACAGATCAGCAAGAAAGATTGACATTACGAAGCTACCAAAGCTACCACCCAAGGGCCAAAATTCACAGTCAAAGCTCTTGGAAATAGTCCTACCAATGGCAACTGCAACATTCATAATTATCATGGGTGCTAGTATTGTTCTACTTATGCGAAGGAGGCTGCGTTATGCTGAACTGAAAGAAGATTGGGAGGGTGACTTTGGCCCACACAGGTTCTCATACAAGGATTTGTACCATGCCACAGAAGGATTCAAGAACAAGAATCTACTCGGAGCAGGAGGATTTGGGAAGGTATATAAAGGACTACTCCCATCATCTAAGTTGGTTGCTGTTAAGAGGGTTTCGCATGAATCCAGGCAGGGCATAAAGGAGTTCATTGCTGAGGTTACCAGCATTGGATGTATTCGGCATCGCAACCTTGTTCAGTTATTTGGCTATTGCAGGCGAAAAGGTGAACTTTTGTTAGTATATGATTACATGTCAAACGGAAGCCTTGATAAGTATCTGTACTGTGATGAGAGCAAGCCCACACTGAATTGGGATCAAAGGTTCTGGATCATCAAAGGCATAGCATCAGGTTTATTGTACCTCCATGAGAGGTGGGAGAAGGTTGTCATTCACCGTGACATTAAAGCAAGCAATGTTCTTCTTGATAGTGAAATGAATGGACGTCTAGGTGACTTTGGCCTGGCAAGATTGCATGATCATGGCACTGAGCTACAGACCACACATGTGGTTGGTACTATGGGGTACCTAGCTCCTGAGTTGGTATCTACAGGTAAGGCTTCTCCTCTCACAGACGTGTTCGCCTTTGGCATATTCCTTCTTGAGGTGACCTGTGGGCGTAGGCCAGTGAACAACAATATAGAAGATAATCAAGCGGTGTTAGTAGATTGGGTTCTTGAGCACTGGCAGAAAGGATCATTGACTGAGACAGTAGACACCAAGCTAAGAGACGATTACAATGTTAGTGAGGCTTGCTTGGTGCTAAAACTCGGGCTACTATGCTCACATCCATTTAGTAATGTGAGGCCCAGCATGCAGCAGGTAATTCAGTACCTTAATAACGATTTGCCACTTCCAGAACTAAAGCATGCAGACATGTGCTACAGCATGCTCTCTCTAATGCAAGATCAAAAGTTTGGCCCATATACACTGCCAACAAGCATAGGCACAATATCTGGAATTTCTGGAGGAAGATGATCTACCAGTGTTTGATGTTATTGATGATCTACCAGTTTTTGATGTTATTTTCATATTTAGCACTGAGTTGTATAATGTTTGGACTTGTGTAACAGAGCATACCATTTTCATTTGTGTATGAAGCAGCCCTCCACTTGTACAAGTGAGTTAATCCACATGTTCTATTCAGTTGAGGTTACAAGTTTACAATCAAACATCCTGCAGATCTATTTGGATGTACTTTAATGTAGGCCCACCCCAACTCAACATATATGGCATCTCTTATATATATTCTCCTGGAAAAAGTTTGCCCCCACCCCAGGTAATACTCTGCAAACAAATCAGACTAGGGATATTTCCAATTAAAAAGCAACCTTTCTCCACTCAGATCTAAATATCTACTCATCCTGATAAAATTTTAATATGTAGAATTGTATCTCACAAACCTAGATACCATTTATACTTGAGCAAAAAGGTTTATCCCCTGTTTCAACAATCCCACATATAGAACATAAAACAAAAGCTAAGTCACTGCCAAAAACAGTTAAGCCAGAGTACAAGAACAAAATAGACAAAACGCCATGATACGTGCATTATAAGACTCCATACAAAAGTAAGAGAATATATTACCAGCTTGGGAGGTCCGTACATTGTCAATTGCCAATTTGTGATCATGAAGCTGGAACAAGTCCTACCACAGGCACCCATTCCTCACGTCATGCAAACACATTATCCATACCCTGCACTAGAGATTAGAGAAAAATGAATCCAACAGCAAACAATGAAGTGAAATGAACATTATCAGCATAATCCTGAAAACAAGGAATGCTATGGTTTCCAGTCCGACTTAAAGATAATGTTACGAGTGAGGGAAGTTTCATGAGCGACACTGAGAATCCATTTAACAAGCTAACATAAAGCTGTTGAATGCCTTCTGGAGCTGTCGAATGCCTTCTGGCTAGCAATGAGCATTGAGAAGCACAGGTACACAACCCACTTCTAAAATAGCAAGCAGATGGTATCTAGTAAGTAGTAACATAAATCTCCATCTCCATTTGTACCACAGGAAGGACCAATCATCAGTTATAGGTTCTAACATATTTAATTTCGAAAGTTGAAGATACTGAAATGTTCTTATTGGCAATTGCCCAGTTCCAGGATCTCTATATTGGCGAGTATATTTGACAACCTATTAAGGATCTGTTTGATGCGAGTAATAACTGGACAAAGGAATCTCATTTCTGTGAGAGAAACCACCCTCCTCCTTTCACAACTTTATATGGATCTATGAATTGCCAAATTTCGAGATTTAAATATACTATTCTGAACATCCAATTTACTGGACCCATACAACCAAATGCTACTGCTGCACTGCAGGCTAGAACTAGAAGGCTCAATCCTATGATCAGAAACGCCATTAGGGAGACAAACGGAATTAGACAGGTGCTTAGGCAAAGTAGTAGTTCACCGGAACTCCGGAAGGAAGCAGCTGCCGTCTGGAGCGGAGCCGAGCAAACGGCGGAGGAGTAGAGGAGTCGGGGATTGCCGCCGAGGCGAATGGCATGCTCGGCTCAACGCCGGCCGCGGCGCCTCCTCCTAGGGCCCACGCGGAGTACCTTTCGGAGCCGGAGGCGGCGCCGCTGCCGGCGACGGCGCGGCTGCAGAGGAGTCAGAAGGCAAGAAGCGCTGGAACGAAACGGGCCAAGTCGCCAAGCCCAAGAGGACGAGAATTGGGGGGGGCCTTTTGTTTTCTCTTTTCTCATCTCAATCGGCATCTTGCGTTGACGCGTATGGGCCAACCAGCCCATATTGTCTCTGGCTTTAAGGCAAGAGGCCTTTTGAACTCCTCAACGATGTTGAATCCAATTTTATAGGATTTTTTATTAATTGCGTAATTTTATTCAAAAGGTATTGAATATTTTTTAATAATGTCTATTTGACTTGTAAATTACTAAGATGGCTCAATTTACTCCATGACAGTTGGAAGGCTCTAACAGAAAGTCTAAAGTGTTGCCTAAACTTTAGACCACATAAATGACCTAAAGTGGTCTAAAGGTTTAGTCTTTAAATTTAGCCACTAAATTTTTAGACCAGAGATCCAAACATGATGGTACTGGCGTCACATGTATTATAACCGAACGGATTGAAAGTCGAGGGAGAACCAAAATCTCACTTTATAAGTGGGGAAGGAAATCAAGCTTCGAATATAGAGTAAGAAGAATATTTTTGTTGACTTAACTATGTACTAGCAAACATATCCAAGCATTGTAATGGTACGTTAAAGCTTGTTGAGTGATAATCTGGACGACCTATAATAACATACATGAGAGCCATTTAACCTAAAACCTTTTTTAATGAAGGTTGTTTAGCAGAATGGATATTCGATAAAAAGTTCCATGAAAGTTAATAAAAAAGATAGTACATTATAATTACACTACTATAGAAACTATTTTTAAGGGCACTTCCATTTTAGTTTAGAAAAACCTATATCAAGCATGCATTGTACCAAAAATAGTTTCTAAGCTATAGGCCACCTCTAGAAAATGATTTTCAAAGGCAGATGGTGATGCGGAAAATCCGGATGCCGACGTTCGCGCGTGCCACCAGTGGGTGAGGACCAATGTACAATCTCACATCGGTGAAGGATGGGCGGGTGGAGGAATTAACACGGTGGAGGAGGGCCGGTACGGTGCCCCGGTCCGACTTCACGGGATTAGGGTGCAGCAGGCGAGCCAAGAGAGATGCAGGGAAGATGACAGGCGAAAGGGATGCGAGCCTTTTGAGGAGGTGAGAGAGATCTCAGAGGAGGTGGGAGGAAAGATTTGAAGAGTTAACCAACGATAAGTTAGTCCATATATAAAGTTGGCCCAACAATAAACTATTTTACCGAATGTTTCTCGGTCGGGTGAAGCTAAAAGCCAAATAAAATACGGGGTTATCAAATGTCGGTATCACATCACCACACAATGACATCGCATTGGAATGTCGGTATCCAGTGTATTTGGTTAGCCACCTTCCTCCAAAATTTGATGCAGAGAGCTCTAGATACCGACATTCCGATACGATGTCATTATGTCAATTAATCCAGGGGTTGATTAACTTGTGGTACTACTGTCAAGTATGCACGAAGGTTTTGGTCCCGCTTGATTCCGTTCCGCCCCAGCGGCCCAGAGGCTGCTGAGATCGATGTGGTCGCGCGCCTGCTGGATCGGCCGGCCAAGGGTCCAGGGATCCATGGTCCTGCTGGTAGCCTACAGCAGCACAGTGCGGCAGGTGCATGCAGCAGCAGCCATGGCCTGATGCATGCCCACGCAGTACGAGTCCGGCCGGTGCATGAAAGTGAGAGCACACCACACACACCACAAACAAGATGCGAAATGCTAGGTTAGCTAGCTGATGATGGTTGATGCTCACATGCATGGAGACAGACAGGCGCAGACGACGAACATCACTGGTCACACTTCTTTGTGCCTGCTGGGTGAGTGAGTGGGTGGTGTCTTCATCTCGGATGCAGGCAGGCTTCTGGCAGCAGGCATCATCCACCGGGCTACCGTCCATGGCGCGGTCAATCCCCAGAGAGCGGCCTCCTTTTCCAGTGAGTGGTCAGCCTCGCTCGTCGCCGTCCATCTCCTTAAAGCTCCAGTCATCACTCTCTTTAATTACTTTTCTCTCTCTATGTGTGCGTACGTAATGTATCTAAGTACTTTTTAAATTTTCCACCACAGAATGAAAAATGGATCGATGGATCGGAGGAGAAAAGCTTTCAGTGCTAGTGCCAAGGCAAGCATGCACCTCTCACCGTGTCGCTGTCGCGTGTGTGTCGGTGTGGATTATTTTCCGGCAGCAATTGTTTTCCCCGTTGCACACGCGCCCCCAACAGAAAAGCACAATCACTGTTCACTGTTGCTGGGGTCCTTGGCAGCTGGCATTATTACTACTACTACCAATCTGCTCTAGGACTGTGGCTATATGCATGCATGCCTCTTGGTCTTTCAATTCTTTCATTAAAAGGACTAAGTACTAGCTAGGTAAGGTTGTTCAGACATTAGATGTTCGTGTGCATCATCTGTCAGCGATTATAGGCCGATCCAAAGATTATTACAGATTTACAGTCCTTTTTTGCAAACTTGAAACATGGTATTAGTTCTATTGCTATACCTCGCTTCTTCTTATAAGCCAAAGCAGAAGCTGAAACGGCTTATTTTGGCTTCTTTTTTATGAGAGAAAAAGGCTGTTGGCTGATAAGCAGAAGCCGGCTTATAGGAGAAGCGAACAGCTTAATATGGGAATGAATGTGTGTGTACAGTGCGTGGTTATACACTTGCTCACTTGACACTTGCCCTGTAGCAATGGCAGCCACATAACACTCTGGTGCATGCACCAGCTAGCATAGCCTCGTTTCCTGTCAGCTCAGCAACTACAGCTACCTCGCTCAGCTACTACTACAGCACGGACAGTGTGCAGAGAGCAGGTACGTACTGTACGTACTACGTGTTTGTCCTGTCTCCGGCCCACGCACTGTAGACTGTAAATGCCTCCGAATCAGGAGCAAATGACCAAATCAGACCAAGCGCATTCAATGCCACAGACTGACAAAAATTAAACAAATTGCCGCATGCATGTTTAGCTTAACTATACACCAGCCACCCGGTTTCATTTAATTAATTAATTAATTAATTGGTAGTCGTCTCATGGTTAACTTAACCATAATCTGAATTCTTTTCTCCCCCATCCATCCATCCATCCATCCCCAACCTCACTGCAACAAAATGCAGGGAGCATTCAACGCAATTCTTGGGTGGAGGAACCAAAACCAAAACCAAAACCATCCAACCAACCAATTTCTACAGAAGAAGCAAGGAGACGAGCTTCATAGATACATGGACATGGACAGGGATCGGAGAGCGCGATGATGGTGTTTACATTCTTTACAGCTAGCTAGCAGCAAGGAATGGCGAGCGAGCGAGCAAGCGCTCTGAGCTGCAGAAGACGATGCAAGCAATATATATGCAATGCGTGTGCTCGATCTTGTCTTCTCTTCATGGATCCAGGATGGTGCCACCGCACCTGCACTTCCAGCTGAGCGGCTTGTAGTTGGCGATGCCGTCCACCCGGTAGGTGAACATGGCGGCCGTCAGGCCGGTGACCGCCGACGACGACGAGGCTCTCGATCTCGCCGCCTTGGCCTTGATCTCCATCTCCTCCTGTGGCACGACGGGCACCTGCACCGCCTCGCAGTGGCCGCAGGACATGCACACCCGCTCGCACCGCGGGGGCCTCGACCCGATCAGAGCCCGCCGCCACCGCCCTTCCGTCGTCGTCTCCCCTCTGATGCTTCTTGCTGCGGCCGCCTGTTCCTGCTTGTTATTATTCTCAGTGGCCACTGCTAATTTGTCGGTGCCGCCGCCGGTGTCTTCTGGTTGTAGCCTCAGCGGCGACGACGACGACCTCCCTGCATGCAACGCCAAAGAACAGTGAGTTTGTTGGGCAGGATGAGAGGCAATGGGCCAATTAATGGCCAATGGTGTTGCAAACGTAAGAAGAAACAATGGAGGGAGAGAGGAGGAAAGGAAGGGGGGATCTTACTGGCATCTAAGAAGCAGGCTGCCTCCATGGAAGATGTGAGGAGGAGGAAGGAATAGAAGAGGAAGAGGAAGAGTATGTGAAGGCGGCTGCTGCTGCTGCATTGCAATAGATGGACCATCTGGCGCCTTAGAAGAGATCAGAGAGTGGATGTGGAGCAAAGCACATATGGAAAGATCAGAGGAGAAGCTGATCAAGCTAGCTAGCTTGATCTCTGAACAATTGCAAGGTGCTGATCTGGGAATGACTGAATCTTGTAGCTTAGCTAGCAGGGGATTTGTGTCACTGTCACACACTCACACTCACCCTGTGATGATGATGATGATGATGATACATCAGGTTTGTTAGCTGTTTGCAGATTGGTTGGGTGGTCGAGCTACTCCTACCAAGCTACGGAGGGAGGGAGGGAGGAAGAAGATGAGGGATAAATAGAGGATACGGAGTAGGATATTTGCTAGTATGGGATTGGGGACTTTTGGGAGCTAGTATAGGACGCCGGCCACACGACACGAGAGCAGAAGCTGATGGGGTAGGGTAGGTGCTGGTGGTGGTCTGCAGCTGTGGGCAGTGGGGCAGGCTAGCTTTGCGAGGCTTTCCAGGTGTGTCCGCTGCAACCACACAGTAATCATGTGCAGTGCTGCAGTGACTGCCGCCTCTGCCTGCTGCTGACTGCAGGTGAGAGTGGACGGTGAGGCGTGAGAGTGAGCAAGTCTACTGTAGGTACTGAGCTCAATTCACCACTCGTACTGTCCGGATGTGCGCGTGTGCGTGTCGTACGTACGTACCTCTTCTTGGGGACCGCCTGCGTGCGTCTGCGAGTGTGCTACCCTCCTCATCACTCACTCATCAGGGTTGCTGCTGGGTTGGTTCATTCATTCAATTGTGTCTCAACTGCATGCTCAAGTCAAGTGTTCGAGCTAACCGAGGGGCATCCATGAGCTGAACAATTAGGTACCACAGCTCCAATAGTAATTATTAGCATGCATGGAATCGAACGACAAATGTTCATGTTTAGTACTTGAATAGTATCAATCAATAATGTAGCTAGGCTGATCTCTGGAGCACCTACCCTGTCTGCTGGGAACCTCATTTAGATCTACATGGTCGATTTTGTCGTCTAAGGTCTGAATCGCTTCTTTGCCCACAGCCGCATCGTCCATGTCTCCATCCAAACATTCCCAATATATATGTATTGATTTCTTGCATTTGAGGTCTAGGAATCTAGCCATGAACTATCTTTTTTTTTCATTCAAAATAGATAAGAGACTTGAGTCGAAGGACGTGGACAAGAAGCACTATCACAAGACCTCGAAGGAAATGCATATTCTTAACTGCTAAACCAAACCGCCGAAGCAACGGCACAAGTAATTCCCTGGAGTGCTAGTCCAAAACCACCGATGGTAACTCCATGTTTCCTTGACCGTTATTACAAAACTTCAAGGTAATAGTTCATTTCCTCGGGTGCTATTTAAAAGCCACCAAAGTACTTCATATTTTCTTGAGTTCTACTATTCAAAACCATCAAGGTAATCCATGTTTCCTTGGAGGTTGCTTGTCCTCAAAGAAAACTAATCTACTTGGCGATTAGAATATTTTTCTTGTCGCTTCGACAAATTAGGTGTGGTCCTAGTTTTCTTGGCAGCCAGTCTCCAAACAAATCATTCTCGGGTGCCAAAACCATGAAGAAAGCCAATTTCCATTATCCTTGACAGAATTTGCTTGACCCTTTGTGCCCAGGGATAATTTTCATAGCGGTTTAGGTATTTTTTTGTGGTTTATGGCACTCAAGGTTATTCGGAAGCCGGGGATCGATCTAGGATAAAATTTGGAGGGACTGAAGTCCTTATCTTCAACCTCTGACCTCTCCTCCTCATAGTAGTAGCCACGGCGAAATTCATGAAGGGGCTCTAGAGGTGCTCCATAGAATTAGTGGCGGTAGAGGAGGCTTGAGTCCACCCCGTCCCACCGCTAGCTCGTGCCTTAGCAAAAATGTATATCGTTCAATTACATCTTCCTTACCTTGCCCTTCCCTCTTGTGCAAACATACGTGTTGCCATCACCTAAGCAGCAAACAGTCAGCCGTGTGCTAGTGTTCGGTCGTGTCCATCTCCCACCATTTCTGGCCGCTCATCATGTTGTTGCATGCATGGATACTATCCTCCAACAGGGGATCTAGAAAAACCAAGCGTAGGCAGCAATCTAATAACAAATCTGCAGGATTATTGCGTATACTCTAGTACAAAACAGTACTTATACAAAGCATTAACCCTACCCCCTGTCAGTGTAATAACCTACCAGATTGAGAAATATGCTTTCCCTGAACCCTGACACTTCTATCTCAGAAGAGAGAGAAAGCCCCTGACTCATTTTCCTACCAGGCATTTTGCTATCAGGCCTTGGCCCTTATTTTTCGGGGCTTGGTTACCTTCCAACGAAGCTACCCTATACTTGTTTGACCGAGCATAGCCTAACGGGCTTGGGCTGTGGCCAGGCTAGTCCATCCAGGCTGGGCCAAACCTGCTGAGCGTGGATCAGAAGCCGACAAGGGCGGAAGCCGGCGGCGCCTTGCTAGCTGCTCATGTTCCCATAGTCTCCAGAGGATCGTGTTAAAAGAAATGGCCATAGCTTCGCATTCAAACCAGAGGGTGGGGCAAAGCTCCAGATCTCTTCGTCAGTTAGAGCCGAGACATTGCTGAGGCCAAGTCGACGCCAGACTCTAGCGCTCACAACACACTTAAAGAACGTGTGCTGCTCATCTTTGGTGGAACCAACACACCGTTGACACTATGGGATGAATTTGCCTCAAATTGATCCATCTGATCGACTCAATTTGTGGTGTTGGGTTGGATGCAAGTTTAGAGATGGAATTTTACTCAGCTCGATCCATGGTGTTGGGTTGGATGAGGTGTGGATGGAGCCCGATTAGCAATGGGTAGAGTGGACCTGTTTGGTTGGTGACCTCAAGTTGCCACGTCTAATCTTTGGCAAACTGTGGCTACCAAAGAAAGTGTGGCGAAAAAAATGACGTCAAACTTTTGGCAAGCTTTGGCACGAAAATGAGTCTATGACATGTGGGGTAAGCTGCTACAAAAGTTTGGCATGCCATAGCTTTGGCAGTGAATCAAACAGCTGCCGGAAAAACTATGGCACGACTAATCTTTGGCATAGTAATCTCTTATCACCGACCAAACAGGCCCTAACCTCTGATTGAGTTTATCTTGGGAAGTCCATATGCCCCCGTCCCAACTAGTTGACAGACCTAACGGCTCCCATCTATTTTTTTTTGCCACACAATGTCTATCCTGTCGTGCATCGACGGACCATTGACCATGAAAGAAAAATCCCTCCGGTTTTTAGCAGCCATGGGAATGAATCTGACCTTTAGTTATATTGAATGGTCGCCATGACTACTTAAAAAGCCCATCCTCGTTGCGTTATAGTACTTCTGCATGCATATTCTGTAACAACCGTCAAACACCCTCGACGATGTCTCCATAAATTAGCATAAGTTAAGTTAATTAGAGAGAGTTATCGGGCCAAGATTTATTATTAGCATTTTGTAAGCCGCCCTATAAGAAGTTAAATCATTATTGAGACAGTTAAGAAAAGTTAGAGTTTAATCCAAAACTCTTAGCTCTTTCTCTCGCTCTCGCTCTCTCTCTCTCTCCCCCCCCCCCCACCGTCGCCGTACACCGCCGCCGCCGCCGTTGCTCACCGTTGCCGCCGCCCGCGCAGGGACCGGCCTCGTGCCGCCGCCGCCGCCGCCGCCGCCGCCCGCTGCCAAGCCGCCGCCACTAGCGCTGCCTCCCACACCGCCACCGCCACCGCCTCTCGCGCCGCCATCGTCGCTGTTCGTCTCGCCTCCGTGATTGCCGGGAGTTCGTCACTCAACCCGCCGCGAACTACGCCGAGAATTCCGCAGATTGCAGCCGCCCTGAGCGGGATCGTTATCAATCTACTCTTTCGGTTCTTGATTTCTTTGTTCTGATCCTGGAGAGATTCGGATCCGTGACATATCCCCAAAAGAATAAAAATCCAGAATAATACTAAGTCAAACGATTTAAAATTGGACTAAATTTATATGAAAGGATACTAATGTTTGGAGTCTCATTACATGTTGATAATATTTTCTATTGACTTAGTTAAATTTAAAGTTCTTTGCTTTTGATAAAGACCTATTAGAATTACATCTTCGTTTTAGGGATTTGGAATAGTATATATTGTCTATCTATTATTAGAAACAACGCTTCTCTTCAGTCTTAAAAGAAATTGTTGACTCGGGAGGGTTACATCAATCATCTTGTGTAGATAAACCTCATTATAGATTGCATGACATGAACGGCTCATCGATCATCAGTTGCTCTTCTAAATTTAGAACGGCTCATGACTGTTTTCTATCCCCAGTAGCTGCCGCTCACGTTGAATAATTCAATTTAATTTGACAGTCAAAACATTTACGGTATATCTCTCTGATTTCAGAAGGACCAAACCGGGAAGGTTCAACGTATACACTGCCAGTACAGAGTAATATATATGTCCTGCAAGCTAGTCGATGAAAGCAATACCACTTGCCTATTGACTAACAAAAATGAGTTCTTGATGAATTATTGAAACTAAACTAACCACTGAAACGCAGACGTGTTCGCGGCTACTCTGTCTCTATATACTCTCCAGATATCCGTTGCAACTCGCGTATACTGTTGCAGGCTTACCTTTTGTAGCTGTAAGCTTCTCCATTCATTCCAAGCCCAAAGTTCCTAACAATGCTTGTCACAAAGTATACTCTTGAAACTGGTCTTCTTCCTTTGCTTCAACTTGCTGGTCACCACCCTAACTGCCGGAGATGGCCACCAGTTCATCTATTCTGCCTTAGCCGACACAGGCATCATCCTCAACGGCTTGGCCACGGTCATGCCAAATGGCCTCCTCCACCTGACCAATGGCTCCGCCCAGCTTAAAGGCCAAGCATTCCACCCGACCCCGCTGCACTTCCTCAAGGAATCTCACAACGGCACCGTGCAGTCCTTCTCTGTCGCATTTGTGTTTGCTATCCGCTCCCTTGCCCCCGGCGTGAGTGCGCATGGCCTCACCTTCTTCATCTCCCCGACCAAGAACATGTCTAGCGCATTCTCCAACCAGTTCCTTGGCCTCCTCAGCAAGAAGAGCAATGACAATTCCAGCAACCATGTCTTTGCTATGGAGCTTGACACTGTCTTGAGCGGCGAGTTGCTAGATAACGACGACAACCATGTCGGCATCGATATCAACGATCTTCGCTCCGTTAAGTCCCACTATGCGGGATACTATGATGACATGAATGGTAACTTCTGTAACCTAACCCTAGCTTCCTTTGACGCCATGCAAGTGTGGGTGGACTATGATGGAAAGAAAAAACAGATAAATGCGACCTTGGCTCCACTTGGAATTGCCAAACCGATGAAGCCGTTGGTGTCAACAACTTATGACCTCTCAAGTGTTCTCATGGATGTATCATACGTTGGCTTCTCAGCTTTCACTGGCATTCTTGACTCACATCACTATGTGCTTGGCTGGAGTTTCGGTATGAATAAACCAGCCCCACCTATAGATGTTAACAAGCTTCCAAAGTTACCACGCTTTGGCCCTAAGCCTCGCTCCAAGCTGTTGTACATTGTCATGCCGATAGCTTCTACATCCTTGGTCCTTAGCCTAGTTGCTATTATATTTCTAGTGATACGCAGGAAAATCAGGTATTCAAAGCTGCGCGAAGATTAGGAAGTCGAATTTGGACCACACCGATTCACATACAAGGACTTGTTCCATGCGACGGAAGGGTTCAAGAACAAGCATTTACTCGGAATAGGTGGTTTTGGGAGAGTGTACAAGGGAGTTCTTTGCAAGTCAGAGTCTGAGGTGGAAGTGAAGAAGATGTCACACGAGTCAAGGCAAGGCATGAGAGAGTTCATTTCTGAAATTGTTAGTATGGGCAGCCTACGCCACAAGAACATTGTCCAACTACTTGGTTACTGTCGGCGCAAAGGAGAGCTTCTTCTAGTCTATGACTATATGCCAAATGGTAGCCTAGACAAATACTTGCATGACAATACAGTACAAACTTTGGATTGGGATCAGAGATTCCACATCATCAAAGGTGTTGCATCTGGCCTACTCTACCTCCATGAAGACTGGGAACAAGTTGTCATCCACCGTGATATCAAGGCAAGCAATGTGCTTCTCGATAGTAAGATGAATGGACGTCTCGGTGACTTTGGCCTAGCAAGATTGTATGATCATGGCACTGACCTACAAACCACGCATGTAGTTGGAACCATGGGGTACATAGCTCCTGAGCTGACACGCATGGGTCGAGCATCCACACTCACTGATGTGTTTGCCTTTGGTGTGTTTCTTCTCGAGGTGGCTTGTGGGCGAAGAGCCATTGCACAACAGGATGGACAGGATGTCCCCTTTGTGCTGGTTGATTGGGTGCTAGAGCATTGGCAGAAAGGATCACTCCCTACTGTTGTCGACCCGAGGCTTCTGAACAACTACAATGTCAATGAGGCAAGCCTAGCTCTGAAGCTTGGTTTGCTATGTTCGAATCCTTTGCCTAGTTCAAGACCTAACATGCGGCAAGTCATGCAATACCTTGATGGCATTGCACTATTTTCGAAGCACACATTGATGGAGAGAACACGCAATGGAGTTGTTGATAATGGGCCCAATTATGTTGCATCTTCATCACCACCATCATCTGCAAGTTTCGGCACAATCTCTGTTGACCTCTCAAGAGGAAGATGACCTCATTTCCCATTACAAAGGTGCATGCCTAGCCCAATTATTGATCAATTTGTCTATATGGCATTCAATACATGCTTGGGTAACAAAACCTGGTAGGAACACAAAGTGATCCAATGTATGAAACTAGCAAGCTGGCCGACACAAATAGCTCAGATAGTTTTTTTTTTGAACTGTAACATTTAGGCCTTTTGCATCAAAATACCATTTTTGCAAATTGTTGTGTCCATTTGTTTTATTGTAATTGTATTCTCTTCATATGCCCCCACTGTATTCATTTATCAGCAAGAAAACTTTATATAGCTTTATTCAGCCACTTTCTTGGCATATATAAAGGTATCACATTTTTCCCCTACTGCTACTAAAACTATTTGTAGAGGTAGTAAAAACAGATTTGTGTAGGCTGTTGCCATGCTCATCACTGTGCAAGGCTCCCCAAAAATATCAAGACCTTCCATTTGTTTATGGTTTAGAGTCAGAACCAGAGCCATTGGAAGAAAATTCCTTTCGTGCCACACTAGAACCAATGCCTTAAGCACTACTCTTGTCATCAGAATTGAACTTTCCAAGACCGGATCATGAATCAGGTACACATGGGCACAATTAATAGTATATATCATATACGTACAAAAAAGATCGAACACACAGGAGAAATACGTATCATTATATTGAGAGGAATAAATAGGGATAAAAGAAACCCCATACAACACTATACACTCACACCTTGGACTCCAAGAGAAAAAACTAATCATCTGGAGAAAGTTTACAATGATATCTGACCGATTATACATACATTGCACATAAAGGTATTATCAAGTATTTCAAATTCTAGTTATATTAATGAAAAAATAGAAAAACCAGAAGAATAATAAAGTTTGGATTAAGGAAAGAAATGTATTCTCTATTCAAAAATTGTTCAGTTTAACACCTCATCTGGTTTTTTGGTCCTATAGGTCCTTGTATCTGAACAAATATTCGTCTCGGAAATGGAAAAATTAGGTGGAGGCCACTCTTGTTGACTTCGGCAAAAGTACCTCAGCTTAGCCTTCATATTATATGGTCCAGCAACAATTGATACAGAGAACTACTCAATACACACTGGCAATCACTAATCACCTCTGATCAGACAAGACCATATCGCGATCTTTTTTTTTTTTCCTCAGAATTCAATAAATTCAACCATAGTCCTACATATGACTCTGCCATAACATTACCTTTCCAAATTACTCTCTTTACATAGATGGAGCTCGTTTGTTTTGTTGTGAATCTAAATTTGCAAACTCTGACCAACTATTAGTTGAATTATGTGAATGTTCAATATACAAAATTGAACTAATCAAAATACTTGTGTGACCTTTAACTTCCTGTATTAGCTTAGGATAATTGGTATGATTGCCTCTTGGTTGCTAAGCTCTTTGTGGTTGAAGGGTAAGTTAAACACACACTAAGCTAGAAAAAGCTATGTGCACATCATTATAGAAAAAAAAAAGTTATACGCACATCTGATGTGCTGCGGTCAGAGAAGAAAGATGGCAACAGCTAGCTAATACAGGAGGATTAGCAGAAGCAGTGATCAGCCATCATGAAATGAATGGTGATTTGTTTACAGTGAATGTTCTTAGGAGCAGCCATCTTGGAATGTGCAGAAGTGCAAGCTGCGTGCAACCTGCAGCAACAGTGGTGATGTACCAAAATTTCAGAGAATACAGAGCCAATGTTGCTGAAACAAGTGTGGACTTGACTTAGTTCTTTTACTGAATTTTTGGGGTGAGGCAAGCTAAGTGAGAGTTTCAGTAAGGAGTGTAATTAGCTAGCTCTGAAAATTGCAGTACTTGAGCCTGACAAGGTTCAGCAATAACGATTTCAGAAAATGCTAGGGAAATGCTTATGGGTGTGCTAGATGCAGTGCATGTTTACTGAAATCCTGAAAATGTAATACAATTAGTCAGTGTCAATACATGTATAGATTACATAGGCAGGGACATGTTGAAAGGCCTGTACTGTTTAATGTATGATGGGGCTTCAAATTGGTAGGAAACTACAAGTGGCCTACTGCAACTCTCTCCGATATTTGAAATGAACTCTCAGGTTCAGAGAAATGATCTGATCTTTACAGTGTAACGATAATTGTGTAAACTAATGTGTGTTGTGATGAAAAGTAATAATCCATAGGTCCTTAGGATCCAATTGTTTTATGGAGACCACCTGAAACGCATGAGGGCACACTCACCTGAAATCGTCAGAGATAGTCACCATCAGTGTAGGAGCTATAGAGAGATAGCAATCCATCACTGCTTCGTAGCACTTGACAGGCGGTGGTGATGCAGCCCTTGCCAGATTGTGATGCTGGCCAAGTTTTTTTTTTTTCGAGATCGCGACTTCACGTGTTTTTCATTAAGAAGATGCGGCCAAGTTCACTAAGTCCAGTTTACATCAGTGTTGACAACCAAAAGTGACCAAAACGTCAACATTCAGAGTTTGAGCTTTACTGCTCTTCTGCTCTCAAACACGTTATTTATTACATAATAGCTTGTGAAGCACCATTGCCCTGGTTCATGATTGTCGTAGAAATGGAGCACCAGACAGCGGCTGTAGTTCTAGTCTCGGCCAGAAGCCTGTGACTCCATAATGGCGCTTCATCGTTGCATAAGCTGAGGAACCACCTCATTGTCATTCTTCCCTTTGGAATACAAAAATACAAAATCATTTATCCTTTTCCAAAGAAGCCAACAACATAAAATGAGAAAGGTGTCGAAGTGCGCTGCAGGAATTTGTCCAGGTTGTTGCATAAGCTGCGGTGCTCGACTTCCCCAAATAAATTTAGCTCTCTATCACCCTGTTGTCCTGATTGATCGGTTGGATCCGTGGCGTGAGGTCAACTGATTGATCGGTTGGATCCGCGGCATATATGAGGTCATATATATACGTGGTGTGGATCCCACTTGGCAGTGAGCCACTGACTTTGGAAGCGCATGGCATGTGCATGCCCCTGCCCCCAGCTGGTAGTTCGGACCTAACAGTTGCCTTCCTGAGTTTGGCCACACAATGTTTATCCTGCATTATTGGACACACCATTGACTGCACACAAAACTAATCACTATGGCCGTGCAATTAGTTCGTTTATTAGCAGCACAATTCCCGGCCCTGGGATAGTATTAGCTACTAACACAACTTCTTTCTGTCTTAAGAAATTGTTTACTCAAGAGGCATTGCACTGATCATCTGGTGCAGATAAACCTCATTTCCTGAAAACAAATTCTCCACGGAATGCTTCTATAAATATAGAACGGCTCATGATGCCGCGAGCCGCCCACGTTGAAATGATCGAATTTGATGGTAAGGACCTACGAAGAAGCTTCAACATATATAATAGTACTAGAGAGTCGTAATATATATATATATATATATATATATATATATATATATATATATATATATATGCCTTCTTGATGAAAGCAATACCAGTTGCATATAAATAAACGCAAAAATGCATGTTCGCGGCCAGTCTGTGTGTGTGTATATACATTATAGGTATATGGTCTATATATACACTCCCGTTGCAGATGTACGTTTTTCAGCAGTGAGCTTCCCAATTCATTCCAAGTCCTAAGTTCCTAAAAATGCTTGGCATTATTATCGGTATACCCTTGAAAATCATCTTCCTTTGCTTCAGCGTGGCCACCACCCTAACTGCCGGAGATGGCCAGCAGTTCATCTATTCTAGCTTTGCCGACACAGGCATCATCCTCAAAGGCTTGGCCACGGTCACGCCCAATGGCCTCCTCCACCAGACCAACGGCTCAGTCCAGCTCAAAGGCCAAGCATTCCATCCAACCCCACTGCACTTCCACGAGTCCCTCAATGGCACCGTGCACTCCTTCTCCGCCGCGTTCGTGTTTGCCATCCGCTCCATCGCCCCCGGTGTCAGCGCGCATGGCCTCACCTTCTTCATCTCCCCGACCAAGAACATGTCCACTGCATACTCCAACCAGTTTCTCGGCCTCCTCAGCAAGAAGAACAACGGCAATTCCAGCAACCATGTCGTTGCCGTGGAGCTTGACACCGTCTTGAGTCAAGACATGCTGGACGCCGATGACAACCATGTCGGCATCGATATCAATGATCTCCGCTCAGTGAAGTCCCACAATGCTGGCTACTATGATGACATCAATGGTAACTTCCATAACCTAACCCTTGCTTCCTTTGATGTCATGCAAGTTTGGGTGGACTATGATGGAAGGAAAAACAGATAAATGTGACCTTGGCTCCACTTCGAACTGCCAAACCCATCAAGCCATTGGTGTCAACAACGTATGACCTCTCAAGTGTTCTCAAGGATGAATCATATGTTGGCTTTTCAGCTTCAACTGGCATTCTTGACTCACATCACTACGTGCTTGGCTGGAGTTTTGGAATGAACCAACCAGCCCCACCCATTGATGTTAATAAGCTGCCTAAGTTACCACGCATTGGCCTTGGCCCTAAACCTCGCTCCAAGCTATTGTACATCGTCTTGCCGATAGCTTCTGCAACCTTTGTCCTTGGTCTGGTTACTGTTACATTTCTTGTGATACGCAGAAAAATCAAGTATGCAGAGCTATGTGAAGATTGGGAGGTCGAGTTTGGGCCACACCGATTCACATACAAGGACTTGTTCCATGCGACAGAAGGGTTCAAGAACAAGAATTTACTCGAAGTAGGAGGTTTTGGGAGGGTGTACAAGGGAGTGCTTCGGAAGTCTAAATCCGAGGTTGCAGTGAAGAGAGTGTCACATGAGTCAAGGCAAGGCATGAAAGAGTTCATTGCTGATTGTTAGCATGGGAAGCCTACGCCACAAGAACATTGTCCAACTACTTGGTTACTGTCGGCGCAAAGGAGAGCTTCTTCTAGTCTATGACTATATGCTGAATGGTAGCCTAGACAAATACTTGCATGACAATACAGTACAAACTTTTGGATTGGGCTAGAAGATTCCGCATCATCCAAGGTGTTGCATCCGGCTTACTCTACCTCCATGAAGACTGGGAGCAAGTTGTCATCCACCGTGATATCAAGGCAAGCAATGTACTTCTTGACAATGAGATGAATGGCCGTCTCGGTGACTTTGGCCTAGCAAGATTGTATGATCATGGCACTGACCTACAAACCACACATGTGGTTGTAACCATGGGGTACATAGCCCCCGAGCTGACACGCATGGGGCGAGCATCCACACTCACCGATGTCTTTGCCTTTGGTGTGTTTCTGCTTGAGGTGACTTGTGGGCGAAGAGCCATTGCACAACAGGATGGACAAGACGAAGTCTTCATGCTGGTAGATTGGGTGCTCGAGCATTGGTAGAAAGGATCACTCCCTAGTGTTGTCGACACGAGGCTTCTGGACAACTACAATGTCGATGAGGCGACCCTAGCTCTGAAGCTAGGGTTGCTATGCTCTCATCCTTTGCCTAGCGCAAGACCCAACATGCGACAAGTCATCCAGTACCTTGATGGCAGTGCACAATTGACAGAACAAACATTGGTGGAGATAACACGCAATGGAGGGGTGAGTGGTCCCAATTATGTCGCGTCTCCATCACCACCATCATCCACAAGTTTTGGTACAATATCTATTGACCTCTCAAGAGGAAGATGAGATCATATCCATTACAACGGTGAACATTTTTTTAATACTGTCCAAGATATGACATTCAATGTGTGCTTGTGCAACAAAATAAAACTTGTAGCACGAAGTTCAGATTCAATGTATAAAAGTGGGAAGGTGGCTGACCCAAATGTCTCGTGCAGCTAGAGTTTTTTTTAATTGTAACATTTAGGTATTTTTTACATCAAAATACCATGCATTTTGCAAAAAATGTTTTGTCTATTTGGTCGATTGTAATTGCGTACTGACGTCCATGAGCCCTCAATTGCAATCATTCATTCATCAGAGCCTATTTGGAAGCCTGGTTTTAGAACCAAAACAGTTGTAAATTACCGGCCTGGAAAGTTATACCCGCCGCACCAAAAAAGTTGTTTGGATGACCAGTGAAGACAATTTAATTACACTC